>CM061236.1:139749073-139964073 GCA_030848705.1 Heracleum sosnowskyi
TATTTAAATAATTTAAATTATTAAATTTCAAAACCTAATTTTCCTAAAATATCACGGACATTTACCTTTTTAAACTAAATATATGTTACATTTTTTATTTTTTCATACTAAAAACCACTCATTTTCCAAAAATATAACGAGCAAACCCTTACTTATTTATTTTAAAATTTGTTTTAATGTTTTTAATTAATTAAAAGTGTTTAGCTATTTTAACATGCCTACTTATTTTTTTAATAAATACAATTAAAAAAATAATAAAAAAATAACAATTAACAATGAGTGCATCGCACGGGTTTTAAGCTAGTATATATATATAGGCTTTTGTTCAACTAGAAACTAAAATTAAAATAGAAACTAAAAACTAATCTAAGCCCTTAGATTAATCTAATCTAATGGCTCTCTACTGCACCACACACGGTTAAAATACACCCTCACATATATAATCCCAACTAATTTCCTTCATTTTTAATTTGATTTTTCCCGTGAATCGGTGAACTTTTTTTGAAATCCGACTTCACTATATTTTTCTCCATCTTCCAACGATCAATATGCATACCATATGTGCTATATTACGGAGTACTAAAATTTTAGTGATTTTTGTAATAATAAATAGTGATTTCAGCATAGATCTAGCGATTTATTTTTATATACGTATAAATTTAGTGATTTTGCAGTACAAAATTTATAATTTACGTATAGGTCTGGAGAAAAAATCACAACATTTACGCAGAAAATCACTATTTATTCTTACATGAATCACCAACATTTTAGTGATTCTCGCAAGCATAAATAGTGATTTATCGTCGAAATATATCAAATATGGTATGCAAACTAATTGTTGCGAGATGAAAAAAAATACAGTGAAGTCAGATTTTAAAAAAAAATCACCAATTAACGGGAAAAATATAATTACGAATGGAGGGGATTAGGTGGGGTTATATGTGAGAGGGTGTATTTAACTGTGTGTGGTGCAGTTTCTAGTTTTTAATTAGTACAAGTTTCTAGTTGAATAGGACCCTATATATATATATATAGGCTAGTGATCAAATACAAACTTTTTTTAAAATACAAACTAAGAACCAATCTAAACCCTTAGATTAATCTAATCTAATGGCCCCCTTATATACACAACACATAACTAAAATACACCCTCCCACACTCAATTACACATATTCCCCTTCGTTTTTAATTTGACTTTTCCCGTTAATCGGAGAGCTTTTTTTGAAATCCGACTTCACCGTATTTTTCTTTATCTCCCAACGATCAATTTGCATATCATATGTGTTATGTTTCGACGCGATTTGAAAAACAATTATTTAGTTTGTAGGTTTGTAGTATAAGAGTGGTTTGTATTGGAGTAAACCCCTATATATATATATTTGATTGATAAGGGTTTCAATTAGTTTCAAGTTTCTGTTTGGTTTCTATTGATGACTTGCCTATATATTCTTTATTGGTCGGTGCATAAACTTATCGATCCTTATTGGTTAAATTATAATTGGTTAGACGCTTGCATAACTAACTATCTAGACCACAATTATACTAAGAGCAAGTCCAACAACGTACTTATATCATGTCCTAAGCTCAAATATAAGTAATCTAGCAAAAAATGGTGCTCCAATAATGTCCTAGTGGTTACCTAAATCACTAGGACATCCATCTCATTACCTATTAATAGGTAACCACTAGCCATTACCCATTTAATTTTCATGAATAAAAAATTCGTTTCCCTCCTTTTTTACATTCTTTTTCTCTCTCTTTCTTCCACTCTTTTTCTCTCTCTTTTCAAATATATTATTATAATAATAATAATAGAGAATGGATATAAGTAATGTTGTTGGAGTTCCTACAAGAAATCAAGTCCCTAAATCATTAAGACACATTATTATATCATATTTATAAATAACCAACTAGGACATTGTTGGACTTGCTCTAAATTGAAATGCAAAACACTAATACTGTACAACAATATAATCACTTTTTACTGAACACTAACTTTCTACAAATTCTTTATACATAACATGACTCTCTTTACATAACACATAAAAATAATTACAGAATATTTATAATTTTTAATTAAACCACACTGAACACAAAAAATATTACAATATATATTAATTAACACATGTAATATTAGGACACTCAAAAAAATATGATGTAAAATTAAATATGTTGTAAATTATCTATTTTTTTCAAATAAATTATTTTATTAAATGTTAAGTGATGTACACATAATAATATTTTCCAAATATAATAAATCTGATTGTATGTTAAATTAGTTATTTTTTATAGAAAAATATGAATTAACATTAGTAATTTATTTACAGAACATATTATATTTTTACAGAATACAAATAATTGATTATAGAACACATTACATTTCTACTGAACATAAGTAATTTATTTACAAAATACATTACATTTTTATAGAACACAAATAACTAATTTTCGGATCATGATATGTTTTTACAGAACCTGATAATGTTTTCGTACTAAGAATTAATTTATGATTAAGAAACATTTAACTTTTGGGTGATGATATATTGCTTTTTTAGAATTATAATATAAAAAAGTTTAATTTTTTTCAAATAAATTTGTTTTGTGTCGAGGTTTTCGTTTAGGTTACATGTTCTAGGTTAGTTGTGTAGGAGTTCTTTCTTTGTTTAATCTAAGGGTCACCATTCATAGTTACTCAATTACTTATATAATGAGTTGTTCACTGAGACTTAATAAGTGAAATCATTTTTAACATTATACCTTGCACTTTTGTAGGTTCACAACTTTTTTTGGTTTCAACCTTAATTTATTTTTTCTAAATTAATAAGTTGATATGGGCTACAAATAACCCTAGAAATATAATTAATGATGTATTAATTAGACCTAGATTGGTCCAAGAATACGGCCCGATAAACAAGGCCTGAAACTCTAGTTATGTATTAATTTCGTAATTAATAAATAGGGAAAATATACGGCTCATGAAAAGAGTCCAAAGTGTAATAAATTCTTCAAAAAGTCCGAGAAGGATCTAGAATCTCAATCAAAGGAAATAACTAGTCACAGTCCTTATCTTACGATAAGGAAAAGATCTGCCCACCAAGAAATACAATACTTATATATCCACTGTCAAGAAGAAGAAGACTTATTTGCTAAGGGACCATTTGTTTTCAACTGATTGGTGCTGAACGAGGTGCTTGTGAATCGGTCAGCTTATTCAGGGCATTTGGTTGCACTTTTGTTCGAACAGAATGAATCATAAGCGGCCACTACAAGAAAGTAAGGCTAAATTCGACAGAATAAATGCGACAGACATCAAATTCGACATATATCAGCTGAAAATTAAGAATGCGGCTAAATTCGACACAATTCTGTCGCAATTAGTTTCTGTCGAAATTATTCTGTCGAATTTAGTACTAAATTCGACAGAAATTTTTATTATGTCGCATTTTCAATACTAAATTCGACAGAATTGTTTGTACTGTCGAAATTAGAACCCACCAAAAAAAGCGGGAACAATCCCACCAAAAATATTAATTTCAGATTTCAAACTTCGACCGAATTCTGTCGAATTTAACTTTTAGTTTTTGTGGGAATATTGCCGCCGAAATTTTTCAGACCGTTCAAAACTATATTCGACAGTTTTTAGTCGCATTTATAAAAGTGACAGAATTCCGTCGAAGGTTTATTTTTGCAATTTAAAAAAAAAACGTTATTAAATAATTAAATGTGAATAAATAACATGAAAAAAAATCAATAATTAAATTAATAATATTAAAAAATGTGGGCCCCACAAAATTTTTCTAATTTTCAATTAAAAATTAATTAATAATTAATTGATAATTAATTAATAATTAATTTTTTATTAAACATAATATTAAAAAACATGGGCCCCACGAGTGGGCCCCGCGGAGTTAAGTGGGCCCTACTAATTTTTCTAATTTTCAATTAAAAATTAATAAAAAAATTAATGAATAATTAATTAGTAATTAATTTTTAATTCAAAATAATATTGAAAAATGTGGGACCCATGAGTGCCCTAAACCCTAAACCCTAAACCCGAACCCTAAACCCGAATAATTTTTTAATTGATTTATTCGACGATCCAACCGTACGGATGTTAATCGGTACTCATTCTAGGGTTGGGAAAAATTAATCAAAAAATATGAATGTCCGGTTATGCCGCATCTTTCCAGAAACGTTGGAATATGAAAAATTAATCGGAATATGGGTTTTAGTTTTCGTTTTTAAATTAGATATGTTAATTTATGTTGACATGAATTTGGAAATTGAACTTGATGTGTGCCTCTAAAGAGTACTTTCATTCAGCAAATTCTTAACCATTTTGTCATTTGTTGCCTGTTCTATCCAGGTGCAATGTTTTCTGTAGATGCACTAGTTGAACGTTTGAGGCATTTGGATATCAATGCGGAAAGAAGCCAAGTTGCATATCCTAATGCATGGGCACACAGCTACAATAGTGCAAAATATCGAGCAACACACAATTGTCGTTTATCAAAGAGATGGTACTCTTGTACATTTTAAGAAATGCAAGTCACGCTCTAGAGTTGAACTAGATGATGAGACGACTAGAGTCTTGAAGCTTCTGCTGCAGGACATCAAAAAATACATACAATTATAATTTCGCCGGAAAATTCTTGAGGTGGCCGGAATTAACAATTATAATTTTTTTTTGATTTTCAATTTTGACTATTGTATATATCGTCGGATGCTTGGATACATATATTAAATTGAGAATTTTTCAGATTTGTTTTGACTCATCGGAAAATGTTCGGTTTACCGGAATATGGGTTTTAGTTTTCGTTTTTAAATTATGTTTAGGTGAATATTTATATCGTTGGATTTGCCTACTGATATGTTAATTTGGTAATTTTTGGAGATGTTTTTGGTTCACCGGAACAGTAACTCCGGCAGAAGAAGCAGCAGAAGCTGTTTTTTTTTTAAATTCCGGCACTTTAAATTCGATCAGATTTGGTCGAATTTAGCATTTTAAATTCGACCAGATTCAGTCGTTTTTAGCATGTTAAATTCGACCAGATTTGGTCGAATTTAGCACTTCAGGCGGCAAAATTTAAAAATTTTGAATTTTTCACCAAAATTTAAAATTTTCAAAATTTTGAAATTTGGCGCCTGAAGTGCTAATTTCGACCAGATTTGGTCGAATTTAACAATATCAATTTTGACCAAAGTTAGTCGAATTTAGCATACTAAATTCGACCGATTTACTAAATTCGACGCGAGCATTTTCGACAAACACATTTTCTGTCGAATTTAGTTAAATTCGACAAAATTCCGTCGAATTTAATTAAATTTGACAGAATTTTTCTTGTCGAATTTAGCCGTTTTTCTTGTAGTGGGCTGAATCATTAGGTTTCCAAACTCTATCTGAGCGATTGACACCATGCCCTGAATAGACAATAACAAAGACTTCTCACTCTATCATTTATAAATACTTTCCCAGTTCATTCAAGTTTCAACTAGGTTGGTTTATTATAATTATTTACAAATTCTTTTAGTTTATTATAATTATATCTTTTTGTTTGGATGACCAAAATAAAAATTCAAACCAAATTGTAAAATTTAAATTACTAATTAAATGTAAGCCAAATATGTTTCCACTTATATCATGCATGTAAATTGAAGAATATATCTAAAAATTAATTATAAAAGTAATATATTATTTTGCATTTAGATAATATTACATGAATTTGTAAAAAAAAATCAAATATATATTTCTTATAATTATATCTATATTATATTATTAAAGCTGAAACGTTAAAAATTTTGGTTTTTGATTTTCGATTTTCGGTCATTTATTCTATTTAATAAATAATAAAATAATATAAAATAGTAACTAGCTGATTGACTTTTAATTAAAACATTTTTTTTAACAAAATCTACTCTTTTTTCAAAAATATCACGGGCAATTAGCTTTAAATTAAAATATATTATTTTTTTATATTTGTTCTCACTAAAATCTCTATTTTCTAAATATATCATTTTTTTAATTAAAACATGTTAAGCGGCAAATTCACCTTTTCATCTAAAAATCCGTCGTAAATTCGTTTAGGGGTCAACTTACGACGGATTCCGTCGTAAGTTGTCAGGCGGCAAATTCACCTTTTCATCTAAAAATAGGCGGCAGATTCAAATTTTCATTAAAAAATAAGCGGTAAATAACTTACGACGAAATCCGTCGCAAGTTTATTATTTTAATAATAAATTTTCACATCAGCGAAATAAATTTAATTGTAAAATGAATTATTTTTTCTAGCGGTGAACTTACGACGAAAAATCCGTCGTAATTTCGGTACAACGAGCATATAATTTTTTTTAATCTTTTATTAGTCCAACCAAATTAATTTTTTATTTTTCGAAAATTTGAGAATATCATTAAATTTGATATATCTTGACGTTCGTACGGTTCGATCGTCGAGAAATATATTTTAAAAAATAGAAACAATAATATGGGACAGAGCACTAGTTGCGAGTACTAGTCAATATAGTAGTGATCTATTAAGATCCAACCAAATTAATTTTTTATTTTTTGAAAATTTGGGAATATCAACAAATTAGATATATCTTGACATTCGTACGGTTCGATCGTCGAGTAATATATTTTAAAAAATAGAAACAATAATATGGGACACAGCACAAGTCTCGTAACTAGTCAATATAGTAGTGATCTACTAAGATCTCCAAACAAATTAATTTTTTGATGATTCAAGGTGTTTTTGATGATTATGAGCTTATTATATTATTGCTGGGTGAGCTTAGGGACGATTCCGGGATTTTGGAGGTGGTTGGTGTTCGTCGGAATTTTAGAAGATGATCGGATTTTGTTGGAACCAATTATTTTCTATATTGTATATTGGCGAATGTTTAAGTTATGATGTGTAAATGATTGTATGTTTTTTTTAGATTTATTAAAAATGGTTTTTGGTTCACCGGATTTTGGATTGTTGGCCGGAATTGATGGTCTAAATTTTCTTTTTAAATTATGGGTTAGTGTATGTGTACATAAGGGTGTTAAGTACTGCATATAATTTATTGGGATTTTTCTGGGCAAATTTTCGAGTCGCCGGAATATTGAGAAGTCGCCGGAATCTGGGGAAAAAATTTCTGGACTGAATTTACGACGGTTTTAAAATCCGTCGTAAATTATTCATATCCCGACTAACTTACGACGGATATTCCGTCGTAAATTAGTGATTTATTATTAAAAAAATAATTTAGTTTCTTTTATTTTTAAATGAAACTGATTGAACTTACGACGGAACTGGCGTCGCAAGTTTAGCTATTACTTTAATACCAATGTGGGCCCCATTGGTTCAAACTTACGACGGGAATGTTAACTTACGACGGAACTGTGAACTTACGACGCAATCCGGAACTTTTGACGAAAATCGGAATTTGTGACGCAATTCTGAACTTACTACTTGAGCAAAAGCGACGGAACAATTTCGTCGTAAATGGTGGCATTTACGACGAATTCAATGCAAAAATTCCGTCGTAAATGCCCTGTTTTGTTGTAGTGATAGGGGGTGAACCAGTTTCACATGTCTACATTTGTCCTCGTAGTCTTTAACGCAATGAAAGCTCGTACTTTAGTTGGACCATACATGGAGCAAGCCATTGGCTTTACCAGTGTATATCTCACTGCGTTCTTCGTCGTAGAAGATAGCAGTGATGCCTTTCAATGCATCTTCAACTGTACTTCTGATGTCTGTAGGTCGGCATGCCTTGCTTAAATTGCACTGTCTGCCACTGCACTTGCATTCTTTTAGCAGACGAGTGTTACCAGCACTGATCTTCGCAAGGCATTTACCGGTCAAGATATTGCTGATATTTATTGAACCAGCTGCACAAAAACACATAAAATGCCATATATATGATATACGATGAAAACATTACTCTATAAATTGAATGCTGCGTATAATGTTAAGACAAATTATGGCATGAAAACACGTATTAATTAGACATATTTAAGAATGTGCAGTGTGTGTCTAAATTTTTTTTTTTCATTTCTAACAGGCTCGATCCTCAGCTAATTAAACTGCCATGTTGATGTTTAGTTCTCATTTATTTTTAGCTAAATGGTTAGTTCTCATATTTAGCATCGAGAATTGATAAGTGTTTAGATGTTTACCATTTTGTGCTGCCCGTCCCTCAAAATGAGGCTTGAAGTAAGAAATTATAAGATCCTGGTCACTAGTGATATATATGTTGCTAAGGTTGCTATCAGGATGCCACGGAAGGTGATCCTCAAATGAAGTCACGAGCTCCCCACGGAAGTTCCTCACATCTACTGTTCGATCCCTGAATGTCAGGAATAAGTGGCTCTCGTAAAGAAAAACGAACGCTGACGGGGTCAAATATTCAGTTCTACTGATTTCGATCATCTGAGAGGTTCGAACCTGTACACGATACAATCTCCAACTTTTAGAAGGGAAGTAAAAGAACAGGGAATTTTATGATAAAGGGAACAAGTACATACATCAAGAATTCGTAGATTCTCATTCTCCTGCTTGACAAGCAGCTTATCATTGAACTGTTCAATAAAGTCCACCTTTCTTCTGCCAAAGAGGTGATAATTGAAGGATTTAAGAACAGATCCATCCTCTATTGAAAGAATCTTAAGAGGGATATAACTGCCAGCTTCGGTATAAATCAACATCATTAATCGGGGGCTGTTTGTCAAGAAGATGTGTCAGATGTTGTAGATGCACAGTTACCACACAAATATATTTTAAAAAGAGTACACCAGGTCTTCATTATTGGCAATATGTTCACAAAACTAATATTCTAGGAAAACGAAGTCTATTGTATATAACCGCATAACATAATTCAGAACTATCAACACTTTTAGAAGTTCATCAAAACAAGCACATTTTCTATCCAGCACATTATTATAATGCTAGTTATGGAGGAAAAAATCTCACCTGGTCTTTATTTCTTGCACATCTTTATCAGAAATGGAGTATAACATGGTGTAGTTTCTCAGGTCAAAGACCTTGTAGATGCTGATATCAAGGAAATCAAAAATTGTTTATCAGAATTAATGATCTTTTTTTCTTGCTAAGTATCAAGGATCATGTTTTGTGAAGAATAATAGTCCTTTTTTTTTTGAAAATAAACAATACAGAGTTGTATTTCTTACCAGTCTTGCGCAGAAAAAGTGAGTAGTTTCGCATTTAAATCATCAAACTCGACAAAACCGGGCCGTTTCAGTGACTCGGATCCAAAAAGAAGGAAGCCAGCATCTGGTTGACCACGTTGAATGTATCTGACACACCATATAAGGGAATTGCATGAGTAAAGAAATGAGGAAGTACATGATACACATACTGAAAACTAGTATAATAGTTCAAGTAATCCACGCACTCAATCCTTGTGGTTCTGCAGTTTAAGGAGCTGAAGTAGTCTGATCCCAAAACTGAGACAGTGATGACCGAATCACTGTATTTATTGTAATACAAGCTCTGAATAACTTCATCAGAACTCAGATTTAAAAAGCATATCCTTTGATTTGTATCTGCATCCATGCATTAAAAGTTCACAATTAAGATATCTCATATGGGGGATAGTTCTTCTAACATATATGTATCACATGATGTTCATCTAAAATAAAAGATTACCTCGGCTAAATGCAGCACAAACACCAGACTGCACAAGAGAAAAGACAATGCCACGAGCAGATACTATCTGAATAACCTTTGATCGCCTTTGGAGAAAAGGTAGCACCACTGTTGCAGACTGCCCCAGTGGATCTTGGGTATCATACTCCTCCTGATTGTAAAATACATCAGCAAATCACCTCTAGTAATCATAAAAGAATCAAGAACATCAATGCATACAAGTATGTAAATAGATCAACATAGTAGATGAGCTGGATTTCACACACGGAACAAGAAAATATAATTTAAATCCTAGGTAGTAGGTGAGCTGGGCACTGCACAGACTACACAAACATCTAACTGCCAATTACTCAATCAGTAATGCATGAATCTTTAACAATGTAAAGCACATAATAGCAGCATGTACGAGGTCAACTAACATCAGACAAGAAGTCCAGATCACCTGAAGGGAGGTCTTTAATATTAGACCTAATACAACGCTGCAGCTCGTGTTTAGTTAGACATATGAAATGTCACAGTCATCATCAATCTATATAGCCTAATAAGTTTAGATTCTATGTCGCCAATATATTGATGATTAACAAAACTGGATTACAACAGCCAGGATACTTGTGCAAGATTGACAACAATTTTTTGGTAGTTAACAAGTTAGCCACGTCCAGAAAAATTAAACAATAAGTAAAGTCCCTACCTCATTCAAAACCCCAAGAATATAGTATCAATTAATACATAAAAATATCTATTGCGGCTCAATCAATCAATTCAAACAAATACTTACCCACGAAAAATAACCAACATGGATCCCAGGTGTACAGCTACAACATATATACATGATACTTATGCATAATTGACAACAAATTTCTACAATACTAATGAACAATAAGCCAAGACGTGTATATAAACATTATATAAAGTCGCTACGAGCTCGTTCATCACCTAAAGAGATAGCATTGACACGAGGAGTACTCTTTGTGTGTAAACCCCTCCATTTAAATAAATACTTACCCGCGAAAAAAATAACCAACACTGTTCCACATTGAAGGATATATCCAAGGTAATCAAATTAATAATAATAATCACTAACATGATTACACACAAAATCTTATAGAGCTTAAAAATCATACTGAATCTGTATATCTCAACCATCATCTAAGTAAACAAAAGCTTAAAAATTTATCAAATAGAAGAAGAACTTAAATACACACACATACATACATATATATATATATGGAGGCATTGATGCAAAATTCATACCGAATCTATCTCAACCATCATATTACAAAACATTAATAGCTTAAAAATTAATCATACAGAAGAAGAAATCAGATACACACACACACATACATCGATAAAAAACCAAAACTTCATTAATAAAAAACCAAAGCTTAAACTTCATTAATAAAAAACCAAAACCATAAAAGATACAAACACACACACATACATCGATAAAGAGAAAAAAATAAAAAGTGGGTTTTGTGAAATGAAGCAAACCTGCAAGAAAATGCTCCTAAATCTCTCACGAGCACCAGTCAAACTAAAACATCGATCACGTCGTGATCCGATCTCTCTGCGCTGAAGAATTTTAACACTGTTCCCAACTGATCTCTCTGTAATTCTTCTTTCCATTGTAAAAACACAAAGATTATTTTGAAAACTCAGAAAATAAAAACACAGAAAAGATATCTCATTTAATACAAGGGACGAGGAGGAGGAAGTGATATGTATTGAATATTATATGCTGTGTGCATATAAAAGGTGGTGTTTTTGGTTGGAATGAGTACAAAAAACGGCGCTTATTTGTTGTCTTTATTAGCTAGTGTGTGCGGGCGGAAGGGGAGTTTTAAGTTCGTAACGCTCAGAGGTTTAAAATTAGGGCTGTTCACGAGCCGAGCCGAGCTTTGATGTAAACGAGCCGAGATTTACTTTTTTCTCTGATGAGCCGAGCTTTCTTATCGCACAAAATTCGTGTTAGAACTCGTTAACTAACGAGCCGAACACGAGCTTTTATCGAACAAAAACGAGCCGAGTCGAGCCGAGCCGAGTCGAGCCGAGCTCATTAAAACTTATAATTTTAATAGATAATAAAGCCCAATTTTTTTTAGCCCAACGAACTAAAATATTTTTTGTCGAAACCGAACCCAATTTCTCAATCAATTCTCAATAAACCTAAAATACACATACTATAAATTACAAAATTAATTTAAAATGTTAACAAATAATTATATAAAAATAAGACGAATATATCTTAATTTTTTCGAGATTTATCGAACCGATCTCGAGCCGAATGAGCTCGCCGAGCTCGACTCGAGCTCGTGCCGAGCTCGAGTCGAGCTCACTAATAGCTCGGCTCTAGTTCGTTTTCTTAACAAACAATTTTTTGTATTCGAGCTCGAGCTCGAGCCCTTAAAGAGCCAAATCGAGCCCTTAACGAGCCGAGCTCGAGCTTGTTCACGAACAGTTCGCGAACAGCTCTGTTTAAAATTAGTGTGTGTTTGGATTTGGGTTTTGCTTTGACAAGAAAAATACCCTGAATTATGTTCTAAAACTGTTTTCCACTACAAGGTTCCAACATTTGATTTTGTAACCATACTATATAGGCGAACATTTGGAAAATTATTTGTAATAAATCGTGAGGTATCCGCATTTCTTAAGAAAAACAGTTTCTGAAACTTTTAATTTGAATTTATTTGTTAAATTGATGGAATATAATTTGAGTCCTTTACCTTTGAATTTATTTCAATGTTTCTGATAATTGTTAATTAAGGAAATGACGGAATTTAAAATCCTATATTTGAAATGGACACCTATTAACCCACCGGGCCCAGATGGAATCAACATAACTTTTATAGAATATTGTGGAATGTCATGCATCTTGATTTTCATAATATGAATGCCCCAAAGTGATTTCGGGGTCTAGCTACCCAGGTCAGCGAGTCGGGGTAGGACCTAAATTTATGTTGTAATGTGTATCTTTAAGATTAATAAAAAATTTCGCCTGCCTATTCTTTCTTTACGGCTTCCCTTATAATAATTATATTATATCTTTATATATAATTTAATCAATTAAAGGGGTTAATGTGGTATGACATGTTCGTGGTTTGGTCGTCATTTCAGTGTTATTAGTAATTATAATTTTTTATATATTAAATAAATAATATAAATTGTAAAATTGTCCACTTTGTTGCAAAATATTGAATAGGATTTCTAAATATTATTTTGAAATTTTTCATGAAAAATTAGATATTAATTATAGAGAGTATAATAAGGTTATTGAGTGAAAAAAATAGGAATAAATTAATAATTTTAAAATTAGGAAAATATTAAATTTCACACAAAAAATATACTAAAAACTAAAATAATTAAGAGATTAGTAAAATAAGTATCACTAACTTAATTAACAAGGTTTTCAGATATTATTTTGCATTTTTTTCACAAATATTAAAAGAAAAAATATTTTCAAATTATTAATAAAAATTCATAAAATTATTATAAAACATCCGGTTCATTGCACGCATATACAACTAGTAACTATAATTCTTAAAAAGAGCCAACTATGAATAAGTGATTATCGTCCCAATGATTTATTTAATAGCTCGTTAAAAACACTTCTCAACATGACAAATATTAGTAGCATCATCTGAAAGTAACAATCAACCTTTATAGTAATAGAAGGATGACAAATATCGGATAGCTACAAAAAATTCGGCTAAATTCAACCAGAAGAAAAGGGTCGAATTTAGCTTATTTCAACAGTATACGGTCGAAATTAGCTCATTTCAACCAAAAAAAGAAAGGCTGTTTTTAGATTGGTCGAAATTGGTCCAAAAGGTCAAATTTAGTCTATTTCGACCCACCATTTTCGACCCTTTAAATTCGACCCCTTTAATTTGACCACATCAATTCAACTAAATTCAGTTGCACGTGAATTGCTCAAAATTTTCACTTGAAATTTCAAAATTTCACTTGAAATTTGAAAATCCCACTCAAATCACTAAATTCGACCAAAAGACATCATCTATCAAATTCGACCCTTTGGCGATAGGCGGGGAAAATGCCGCCAAGTCTGAAAATAAATTCGACCATGTTTGGTCGAATTGATATCTTACAAATGTGGCTACTTTCCCACCATTGTGCGGCGGGAGGCGAATTCGAGCGCCAGGAAAAACCGGTCGAATTTAGTGCTACTTTCGACCGTTTATTTTTGATCTTTTTTAAATTCGACCTTTTCGCGTGGAATTTAAGTTTGACCAATCAAGACTTTTAACTACGGCTAAATTCGACCCTTTCCGGTCGAATTAAGCCGCAATCGAAAATTTTTGGTCGAAAGTACCCAAACTTTCTTGTGTAGTATCTTAAAATAAAGAGAAGTAGCTCACAATCTTCAACAAAGTGAACTAAAAAGAATAACTCTGAAGCTGGATTTTGAGAAAGATTTTCACATGGTTAACTAGAACTTTAGATTTCAAGTGATCTTGACCCGTTTGGCTTTGGAGAATGTTAATTTACTTGGTTAAAGGCTATATTTCACGACAAGGATGACAATCTCAGTTAATAAGAGTCTCGCAAGATTTTGGCATCAATCGAGGTTTGAAGCAGGGTAATCTAATATCTCCTTATTGATGACGTTCTTTGTCTATTTTTATGTAAAGCTGAAAGTTTGGGATTAATTAAAGAATTTTAATTTGCAGATGACATGATGATCTTTCCGGAGAATCCATGGCACTCGTGTTAAGGGATCAAAGTAATTCTTAAACTGTTTGAAGTACTTTCAGACCTAAAGATTAACTACTCCGAAGGTAACTCATATGTCATGAAGGTGCATTCTAGCAAATGGGCGGATTTGATTGGTTGCGGACTGGGATCATGGCCTTCTTCATAAATTGGTGTTAGTATAGGTACATCTCCAAAAGTGAAAAAATTCTGGAAGTCGCTAGTAACTAGAGTGAAGAGCAAACAATGCAGATGGAAGAGAATTTTCTCAACAAACCAGGAAGATCGATTTGATATGATTTATACTCAATAATTTTCCGGTTTATTGGATGAGCTTGTTCATAATTTTAAAGGCATGTAGAAAAAATTGGAATTTCTTTTGGTGCCAGAATCAAGATGATCAAACACTTTAAAAGAAAATGCACGCAGTCAGTTAGGATGCAGTTTGTTTGCCAAAGTTGAAAGGTGGGTTGGGCTTGTATAACCTAAAGAAGAAAATATGCCCCTACTTCAAAGTGGTGGTAGGAGTTACATTCTGATCAAAACCGTCCATGGCAAAGCATAGTGAGGGGCAAGTATGACAATGATTCTTTTTACTAACTTCAACTTCTCATAATTTTAAATTAAAAAGATCACATATGTCACCCATCATGGCAAGTGAGAGTGTTCAAGATTACATTATAGGTAAAATATCTTATCTTGATAAGTTCTACATGTCTTAAAATATGGTAAGTCAATTCTTTTTTGGTCTGATAAGTAGATTGATTTAGGTTTATTGTATATAAGACTTTAAAGACTCTTTTGGCTAGCAAAAATCAAAGATTTTTTTTAGGTAACCTTTTTTTATAATAAATAAATTGAAAAACATAAACAGCTCCTTGAGAAGGAAACAATATCACAATGGCAACTAAACAAGAATAGTCACCATGCTAACGACCAATACAATCAACTATCATCGCCACATATATTACAATTGCAGGAAGGATCAGAGAGAGTCTGGCAAGCAATTAGCCCTAGCTAGCAGAGAGTCAGGACGATGACTGAACTGTGCTTCGAATGTCCACACAAATGCAGTGAAAAAGTGCTTCAGGTGATAGAACACTACAAGAAAAACGGCCATTTCCTACCATTTAAAACATACCAAAAAAATTTGGTGGGTCCCAAGTTTTGTACACGCAAGCATCAATTCCTACCAATTCTTGGTCCAAAATCAATTCCTACCAGATTTGGTCGGTTTTGGTCACAATTTGACTTTTCAACGACCCCACATTCCACATCATTCTCCCTCACATATTTTAAATTAATAAACAATTTCTGGAAAAAAAAAACGAAATTTTGTCAGGGTCATTTCCTACTAGATTTTAGTAGGTTTTGATGGGAAATCACAACCTACCAAAACTGGTAGGAAATGAATGTGATGATACCCCCTCCATCCACGTAAGTAACCTCATCAACAAAAACTACCAGCAACCTGTTCCTACCAACTTTGGTAGGAAAGCAAAACCTACCGATTTTGGTAGGTTTTAGTTGCATTTTGATAATGAAAGGACACCACCTTCCACGTCACAGTCCCTCACATTTTTAGATTAATAAACAATTTCTTAAAATATAAATATTATTATTTTTCCAGGTGTTTTTCCTACCAATATCGGTCGTGGCTGTTTGTAATTGGTCCAATTATTAAGTGCATTTCCTACCAAAATTGGTAGGAAAGGTTTGCAGAATGCAAACTAGGGGAGAATGTGTTTTTATTATATTTTTTGTTATCGGTTATCATGTTTTTTGTTAATCAAACTCTATCGACATAAAGATCTACTCATTTTAGTTGTGGAGGATAAAAATTAGTTGATTTAAACATACATTCTTATGTTTTTATGTTATTCGCTAAAACCTAATTATATCGGAAAAAAAATTTAAAAATATAAAGACGTATTGATAAATTAATTTTTTTTAGATGAAACGTCGTTTTATAGTTTGATGAAGGTAAGGAAAAAAATTTAGACAAAAAATAATTACAAAAAGTTAAAGTCATTTAGAAAACGAAAGAGTGTCGGTGTTCGAAGATTGAGTTAGAGTTTATACTCATATTTTAGGGGTTGTCTAGGGTTACACTTTTCGATTTTTTTTAAAAATAAATTCAACGATCTAACCTTACGGATGATTAAATATATTGATTTCTTAGATGTATGTAAAATTTTAGATTTTTTTAATTTAAAGTCCTATATATTTATAATGAATCTATCTATCAAAATTATAATGTATAAAATAGATTTGGGGTATGATATAGAAAATTTATAATTGATTTAGTGCAAAAGCGTTGTTGGTGCAGTAGTTTAGCACTTGGTCATTCTCGGAGAGTGGAGGGGTTCGATTCTGCAGAACCCAATTTTTTTGGCAATTTACGCCAAAAATGGCACGAAAATTTGAATTTCCCTTGCACATCAAAACCTACCATTGTTGGTAGGTTTTGATGTCTTAATAAAATAATTAAAAAAAACAAAATTAGGGGAGAATGTGTTTTTATTATTTTTTTTGTTATCAGTTATCATGTTTTTTGTTAATCAAACTCTACGGACATAAAGATCTACTCATTTTAGTAGTGGAGGATAAAAATTAGTTGATTTAAACTTACATTCTTATGTTTTTATGTTATTCGCTAAAACTTAATTATATCGAAAAAAATTAAAAATATAAAGACGTATTGATAAATTAATTTTTTTTAGATGAAACGTCGTTTTGTAGTTTGATGAAGGTAAGGAAAAAAAATTTAAACAAAAAAGAATTACAAAAAGTTAAAGTCGTTTAGAAAACGAAAGAGTGTCGGTGTTCGAAGATTGAGTTAGAGTTTATACTCATATTTTAGGGGTTGTCTAGGGTTACACTTTCCGATTTTTTTATTTTTTTTTCAATGATCTAACCTTACGGATGATTAAATATGTTGATTTCTTAGTTGTATGTGAAATTTTAGATTTTTTTAATTTAAGCTCCTACATTTATATAATGAATTTATCTGTCAAACTTATAATTTACAAAATTGATTCAGAGCATGATACATATAATTTACTGCTAATTTAGTACAAAAGCATGGTTGACGCAGTGGTTGGGCAGTTGGTTATTCTGGGAGAGGGCAGGGGTTCGATTCTGTACCAACCCAAATTTTTTGGCAATTTCCGCCAAAAATTTCACGAAAAAATTGAATTTCCCGCGCACATCAAAACCTACCATTGTTGGTAGGTTTTAATCGATTAATAAAATAATAAAAAATAAAATTAGGGGAGAAATGATTATAATAGCACCCCAACACGAAAACAGATGAAAAATAGTGTGGGCGGCAAAAATACCGCTCTTTCTAATTTTTTCTCTCCCACACTTCACAATTCTTCGAACTTTCTTCTCACTATTTCTCTCTTTCTCTCTCTCTATCCTCTCTCTGTACATACATACATATTACATACAAAAAACAACTTCGATTTTACCCTTCTTCGATTGATTTGATTTAGGGATTTTTCACTTTTGTAATTGATTTATCGGTGATTTTGAATCTTCAATTGGAAATTAGGGCTTCAGTTCAAGTTCAATTTGGGGCTTTAGTTCGGGTTGAATTTGGGGCTTTAGGTTGGGTTCAATTTAGGGATTTAGGGCTTCGATTTGTGGATTCGAGGTAAAGTTTCATGATTTTGCGTAATACATGATTAAGCTGTTTGTATTACAATATATTGTTTAGATATGTGTTGATATTATGTTTGGTACGGGGACTTCCTATGGGGTGTTCTATATACTCCGGTGCATTTTCTGTTGTATGCGTAGAAGCTTGACCACAAATTGTAACTTTGCTTTGATTTAAAGTAGTTGTTTTGTTTTTAATTTTATGCAGTGATGCAGACCTGGTTTTTCTGTACCACCTTCTGAAACATCATAGGCTGGAAGCAGTCGTCTCTTTAAAAAATTAGTGAATGGGATGCTTTCATTTTCTTTCAATTTTCTCTTCTGAAAGCTTGTAATTTTTCAAAGTGACATTCTTTGTTAAAGCTCTTCTACATCAATAAAACCTCACAACTTTCTTTCTCCCGGATTCTTTTAGTAATTTTTGTTTGCCACATTTGTGGAGTGGACTATGTAGTAAAAAGTGAATTTATTCAATCAAGATGTTTACATTGGTTCTTGTAATTTAATTCCTGGTATGACGATCTCTTTTTGTTTACAGTGATTTGAATGAGATTTCTACGTCAGTTGCATCTGACAAAGTTAAGGCTGAGTTGAAAGAAAATGCTACTAATCCAACACATGAACTAATCACGATGTCCTTGCCAGCAATTCTAGGACAGGCTATCGACCCATTTGCACAACTTATGGAGACGGCTTTTATTGGTCGATTAGGTAAATAGGCCAAATTCTCTCTAAGCAACTTTTATAAAGGATTTTCACAAAATGATTTTCCCGCTTCTCGATCTTCTCTCTCTCTCTCTCTCTAATATATATATGTATGTATGTATGTCTCACTTGCTTTTATTAAAAACCTATAGTGACTTCAGGCTGGACAGGGAGGTTGTACTTGTTTGGCTGTTGTTTAATTCATTATCCACATTGTTTCTGGGAATATGAATGAATTCATTTTTATTTTCTATTTCTTACTTGATGTTCATCTACTTTATTTAGTTGTCAGTATTCTTCATGGTCCTGGGGAAATAGCTAGTGTTGTATCTTTCTGTATTAAAAGTTAAATATTAAATTGGTTCACTGGATTGTTATTAAATCAGCTGATGCTGCAGAATTTCTTCATTTAAGTTAGGATGGCTCTAGGTTTTTAGCTGGTACACTTCCCGCTTTGTGACCTGAAAGCATTGCAATTTAAGAAAAATGAAGATTCAATTCAGCGGAGTTGTAGAAATAAGAAAAATTACTGCAATTTTTCATAAACGTTTCAATCTAAAAATAAATCAATAGATTGTCTATTGGAAGCTTTGCATATCTTAACCATTGATAACCAAAGTTATCAATAAATGTATTAACCAAAGTTGATACATTATGGTTCTTAACCATGATAAATGTAATGTAGAAGAATTAGATGATAAAAAGATAGTGGAAAAAGAAAATCTTGGTAGTGATCACGCGATTGAAGGCTCTAGTAGCACAAAAGCCAACCGTTGGCAAGAATCTTACAATGTTGCATCTGAAGTTTTATTTAGAATACGGAGCACCATCTCCGGTATAGGTCCCAATCTGAGAGTTGTGGCCGCTATGAGCAGGTTTGGAAAGTTTCAATTAGGAATTTTTGTTTTTGAATATCCAAGAATGAAAATTAACATTAATGATCATTTTTGTGCTCTATTTTTCTTTCAGGTACGACTGGGTCTATATATTCGAAGACTGGAAAGATGAGTTTCATCATTTACGTGGAATATACCTGGAACGATATGAACTTATGTTTTCAGCTGCGAAGATCACTCTGAGGTTACTGGTTAAGATTTCCCGTAGGAAGAGACTATCTAAGAGGGAGAGGCAGTTACTTACCCAAAGCACAGCTGATTTATTCTCGCTTATCCCCGTTTCTATGTTAACTTTTGTTAAGTTCATCAAATTTATGTTGCCAGTATTCCTCAAGCTATTCCCAAGCATGATACCACCAAC
Source organism: Heracleum sosnowskyi (assembly GCA_030848705.1). Lineage (NCBI taxonomy): Eukaryota > Viridiplantae > Streptophyta > Magnoliopsida > Apiales > Apiaceae > Heracleum > Heracleum sosnowskyi. The sequence continues at coordinate 139,769,065 of CM061236.1, forward strand.
CTCGTATATATATATATATAATATGTTTTCATTAAATGTTATTGACTTTTGCGTGCATCAATCAGTAGGTAGCTTATTTATTGAGCATTATGGTTGATCTGTTATCATCAGGAAGCACTGAAAAGAAAGGTAAAGGGCCTAAAGGCAAGAAGTGAATTTGCTGTTTTTCTTCAGGACACAGCTAGAACGATGATCAAGTTAAATGTGAAGCAAACGGGTCGCGATCATGACTTTTTCGTAGGCAATGTCAGTATGCATGCATTTTGAGAATCATCCATGGAAGTCTCATAATTTCAGTTTCCTTACGTTGCTAACCATTATTTTCTCCTGCAGTTCAGAAGAAAAAAGCCTGTATCTACTGAGGACATTTTTTTCTTCGCCAGGTTGTACAACGACGAGCTTAATTTAGATAATATTAGCATGTAAGAGTTGAGCAAATTTTTCATAAATTTTTTCTTGCAATTCTATTTGATATCATTTGTTTGATGAGAGAAAACTGTTGCCTTTTCCCTGCCTAACAGAGCCCAATTAGTGAATATGTGCAATTGTATGGGAATCCCTCCGTGTGGGATAGATGAATATTTGTGTCTCATGCTTCGGAAAAGACTAAAAATGTAAGTCGAATTTGTTCTTATATGTATCTTTATTTTCCTTTCTACAGAATACATGTCTATTGGAATACATAAATCTGAGTGTGTGTTTATGTGTTTTTTATCCCCGTCTTCTGAATATCACGCATATCTTACGTGTATTTACATTGGATTTTTTTTTTCTGAACATTCCTATATCCTTATTTAAAATTAATTCTTGAGGTTTTGCGTCTCGGTTAACGCTTTGACAAAACTGGTATGAGTTCTATGCATTTTTATTTATCTTTTCATATTACAAATTATTTTAAGTTTTGTACCTGAATTGTGTAAAACCTGCAACTAACTTTCAGATGTCTTTTCTTGGTAAATTTTATTCAAGCAATATAATTGTTGAAATATTGTTGTTAATTTTACATCTAGATGTGATTTTATATCTTGTTAATGGCAATGTTTGTGTGTATCAAGCCAAGGGGAAAGACGTAAATTCCTTTCAAGTGGTTTTACGTCTTTAGTATTATTTTACCTTGATGTGTATGTCACTTATGTGTTTTTGTGTTATTTTAGTTGTAGGTCATGGGTGATAGTTTCGATGAGGAGGACGATGTGACGAACATTTCCGATGATGAAGGCGATGTTGAGGCTGATTGTGAAGGTAACACTTGTGCAATGGAAGGTGCATGTGCAATGGAAGATGCAGAAGGAGATTTGGAAGGTGGAGATGGTGAATCTGAAGGTGAAGACTCGGATAGTGAAGGCTCAGATAGTGAGGAAGATTAAACCTTAAAACTCTTAATTTTAGTTGGATGTATAATGAAGTTGTTAGAAACTTGTTGGATATTTTAATCTAATTGAAAGTAATTTTAGTTACTAGTCATTGTATTTATAGTGTATTATTTGGTTTGGATGTTATGATTTATTTTGATGAATGTGGATTGTGGATTGTTCAGGAAATGACCAAAACAAAGAGAATTTTTCAAAAAGAAAAGCTACCATTTCCTACCAAATTTGCACATTTCCTACCAAGATTACCATTCGAAACCCAGAATGGTAGGAAATGCTTGGTAGGAAATGCTAATTTACATGGTTTCTGATATAAAACCAACCAATTGACATATTAGAAATTGGTAGGAAATAGATCTTGACTGAAGTCAAATGTGATGTGGCAAAAATGATGTGGACTGGTCCCACTTAACACGTGGATGACATGTCATCATTGGGGGACCACTTTAAGCTGACGTGGCTCTTGACGTGTCAAGTGACGTGTCTAGGACCCACATGCCAAGTGGCTACCCATGTGGCATACCACATGGGCAGCCACATGGCATGTGGGGCCTTTTAGAAATAACCTAGCAATTCCTACCATTAAGCATTTCCGACTTGAGCAATTCCAACCAACGGGTTTGGTTGGAATTGATTCCATTTCCGACCAAAATGTGGCCATTTCCAACCAATTGAATGGTAGGAAATGGTCGTTTTTCTTGTAGTGGAAAATCACCATCATGTCTTCTTTGGTTCCGTTGTTTCCAAGTGTGATAACAATGAACCTGAAAAACCAAGCCAATGATAGCATGCATAGGTTTGTTATGGTTCATCTCCCGATCGAAGAAAGTGTAAAACTTGGAGCCACAATGTAAATTGCTGATTAAGATCTATGTCACAAGCAAGTAGAAGTTTCTCCAAGATATCCGGTGTAAAGACAAATGAGAAGAATATGATCTTGAGTCTCCCACCCGGAGATATAGAATGGGAATTGAGCATCAATGACACAAATCTTAGTTTAGAATGATATATTCTTAGTTTAGAATCCTTTTAACTCTTCTTTTAGTAATTAATCTTGGACAAGACCTCCTACCGGCTCTACAATGAAAATAGGGTTATACAATGGTTTATAACCGTTGTTTGTAATGATAAAATTTCGTTGATTATCAAGGCGATATGTGATGAGGTGGTTAGGAATTAGGTGTATTCAGTTTGCATCTTTAAAATCAATAATTCTAAGTTAAATCGTGGACATGACTAGGGGTGTAATTTGATCCGAGTCGAGCCTAGTTCGAGCTTTTTACAGTCGAGCCCGATTTTTTTTGGTCAAGTCGAGCCGAACCTAAATTTATCGTGCCTGAAATATGTGTTCGAACTCGACTCGCTAACTATAAGAGTGAAGTTCAAGCTGTTATCGAGCTTTCGAACTTATCGAGTTTTTAAACGTGTTTCCGTGATTATCGAGTTTTTAAACTAGTTTTCGAGTTTTCGAGATATCGAGTTTTTAAACGAATTTTTGAGCTTATCGAGTTTTTAAACGAGTTTTCGTGTTTTTCGAGTTTTTACGGAGTTCCATAAAAAACTATGTGTTTATATCATTTTCTTTTCAAGTTTAACGTAAAAATATTTTTTCATATTTAAAATGACAGTAAACTTTCGAAATTACACCGTTTATGATTTCTATAATCAACTTTTTCAATCAATTAAATATTCTTTTGGTCTATTATATTCATACGTGTTTTTATGGATGCATTTTATCTTCTTCCACAAATTATGCATAATAAACAATGATAATAACAATAATAAAATGTAAAATATTTCTTGAATATGAGCTAAAATGAGTTCTATTTTTTTCAAAATAGGCAATTAGGCACCCTGCAACAAGAGTTATTAATAGTTTAATAAATTATATTTTTAATTCAATAAAAAATATTGTAAACAACAAGTCTACGATGTTACCATCTTATTGTTGTAGTTCATAATTGTTACAAAGACAAAATATATGGAAGTATAAGTCAGAAATCAAACTTGATCGACTGATTGAAGCATCGACTAACAACTAAGGAACTGTCAAAAGATCAATCGAAGTAATAATACCCGACTAATCATGATATAGATACTTCAATAACAATTTATAACACTAAGTTAATTTATAATAGCCACAGAATGTAACCACGATATTAATTAATAGCCTCGATAAATTAATAGAATTTGTCTGTCTCAACAATATTATTTTCTAGAGGTTTTACATTAATAAAAACTTTAAAACAAAAAATAGTCTTTAAAATTAATTTTGGTAACAACGGAAAATAAATTTATTTAATTAAATTATTTTTAAATCTAGATAGTATATTAGTATCTATCAGGGGTTGGTTCACAAAGTGGTATGAGGTTTTAATGAGGAATTGTGTTTGGTGGAGTGCTGGAATGAATATATTTGATTTTAAACATTTTTGAGTCATTAATTTTATTTATTTGCAAGTATTATTTTAATTATTATTTATGTCATTTAATTATTTTGTTTTAAAAATCATATTTAATTGTTTAAATACAAATGAGAATAAATAAAAATAACATTTATTCCTCATACTCCTCTCTGTATCAAAAACCCAAAACATGAAGTTAATTTGAGGAATGAGTTTAAAAATTATATTTTCTAAACTAAATACAAGGGTTGGAATGAACAAAAAACTCATACCTAATTGCATAATATCTTTGTACAACTAAAATTATCATCAAATTAGATGTTTAATAGACCATATATATATGTTATATTTACAAAATATTACTCTACATATTATTTTATATATAGAACCTTTTATAAATGTATTTTACTTGCAGAATATATATGGTCTATAAATCTCCAATCAAATAATGGTCATCATAGAACTTCTCTAATAATAGTATATTATATGTATTTTCTTAAGTTTCTTTTTAACCTAGCTGATCTTCCTGTTTGAAACACACACACCCAAGACACATCATTATTAAATTTTATGTATACATGAATTGCTTTAATCTTATATTCTTATATCTTAATCGCCTAATGGGTGACTGGGAGCCAAGATTGTCTGAATAGTAACTAACTTAATGATTATAGTATATTTACTTTGTTTTTTAATGATTATAGTTTATTTACTTTGTTTTTTTAATTTGTCCTATACTTTTATCTATATTTGCATCTAACTATATCGACTCGAGACATAGCAACTAAAAAAAAAAAAAGTAAGTTTCATATTGATATTACCCGGCACATGTGGTGTTGAGTGTGTTAGATTAAAGACAAACAATTTGTATCAAAAGATTTACTGAATGGAAATGTTGGTTATTCTCATTAAAAACTAAAAAGAGGAATATAAATGAAACAAAGCTATGATCACCTAACAACCAGGAACAAACTCCTGGTTAAACTCCACCACTAGACAACAGCTAACAAACCACTTCTACTGGGTCATGTCCGCAAACAATGCAACAGCCAAGACTTATTCAAAAGAAACATTAACAAATAAATTAAACATTTAGATTATTATTGCAACAGATCATCCCCGTAATCTAAATGCTTCCAAGATCCTGAACACCCAGAAAACGACACATCTTTTCGAACTTAGTAACAGCCAAGGCTTTTGTAAGAATATCAGCACGCTGCTCAGTTGTACGAACATGTTTGATAACAATCATCCCTTTCTCTACGCAATCACGGATAAAATGATACCTCAAATCTATATGCTTGCTTCTCCCATGAAAGGTAGGATTCTTCGCCAAGTCCACTGTCGACCTGTTGTCAATGTAGAGTATCACTGGTCCTGATTCTACATTTGAAATCTGGCTCAGTACTCCCTTTAACCAAATTCCTTGGCACGCAGCAGCTGTGGCTGCCATAAACTCTGCTTCACAAGAAGAGAGTGCCACGCATCTTTGCTTCTGTGAGACCCATGTGATCAGATTCTCATCCAAGTAAAAAACCATACCCCCTGTACTTTTCCGGTCGTCCACACTACCAGCCAAATATCTATCTGAATACCCTGATAACAGATAGTTTCCATCTCCTTTTGCATATGTCAAACCATAGTTCAGTGTTCCCTTAACATAACGGAAGATTCTTTTCACAGCATTGAGGTGCAGAGCTGTTGGCCGCTCCATGAATCTGCTGACAATTCCTACGGCATAAGCTATATCCGGTCGTGTATGTACCAAGTATCTCAAACCTCCCACTGCGCTTTTAAACTTTGTTGGATCCACAGCTTCCCCAGTCTCATCTTTATGCAACTGCAGAGCATGTTCCATTGGGTACTTAGCAGAATTACAATCCTTCATACCAGCTTTTTTCAGAATCTTCTTTGCATATGCCTGCTGCCTTAAGTGAATGTAACCATGTCCTTGCTCAACCTCTAGACCGAGATAATATGATAGCTTCCCTAAATCACTAATTTCAAACTCCTTTGCCATTTGCTCCTTGAATTTGATAATAGCAGGCACACTTGTTCCCGTTATGATTAAGTCATCAACATAGACCCCAATAATCAATGACTCATTTCCTTCTCTTCGTGTATAAACGGCGTGCTCGTATGGACACTTTATGAACCCAAGTCCTTCCAAGCATCTGTTCATGTTAGATATAATTGCTGACGTTTGTTTATCAGTGTTTAAGCAACAGATACTGACCCGAGTTTATCAGAAGCCAGTCAGAGTTTAATTAAACTCTGACAGGGTGAAGAGTTTAAAGGAAGCCGGTCAGAGTTTATTTAAAGTCTGACAGGGTGATAGTTGAATTAGCTGTCGGTGCTGAATTGAAGATTCTAGAAGCAATATATTCTGAAGATGGAAAGAAGCAGAATATATTGATACAGCTAAGGAAACGGAATAGAAGACTGAAGCAATCCTTAATTGATATGAATTGTATAGCTAATTTATAGGAGTATCAATTAGATAAGGATTGTATGTAGCTGTGTACTATATAAACACAGATAGGTTATCCCTAGAAGGGATGCGATTATTGAATATATTATTCTTGTTACCTAGAAGCTCTTTGTGATTCATTAACATCACTAAGAGAGAATTATTTAATATAATTCAGTTTGTTGATTTACAAATCTGTGTTCTTGATTGTTATTCTCATACCTACTTGATTATATATTGTGTATTCGGCCTAACAATTGGTATCAGAGCCAAGGCTGTTTAATATATACAGTTTTACGATTCAAACACAGTATTAATCATGTCTGAAGAAAATCAAACTGCTCCTAAGGCTGAACAGGTTAAGCCCAATTCTGTAAGTCGATATGAAACAATCAGGGTTCCAATTCTCAGGCCAGTAGAGTATCCGATTTGGAAGGTTAAGATGACCATGTTTCTGGAGGCTACAGATCCAGAATACCTTGACAGAATCAATGATGGTCCTCATATGCCAACTAAATTGTCCCCTGTTGTTGATGGTCAAGAACAAAAGACTGTTCCAAAGGAAAAGAAAGATATGACTCCTGAGGATATCTCATCAATTGCAAAGGATGCAAAGGTTAGACATTTTCTCCACAGTGCTTTAGATAATGTTATGTCTAACAGAGTAATTGGATGCAAAACTGCCAAAGAGATATGGGATGCTTTAGAAGTCAGATGCCAGGGAACAGGTGCTATTAAGAAGAACAGAAAAACAATACTCACACAGGAGTATGAGCACTTTGATTCAAGAACTAATGAAACCTTGACTGAGACTTATGACAGATTTTGCAAACTGTTGAACGATCTGTCTCTGGTAGATAAAGAATATGAACTTGAAGAGTCTAATCTCAAATTTCTGTTATCTCTACCTGAAAAGTGGGATTTAAAGGCAACAACAATCAGAGATAATTATGATCTTGCTGATACAGATCTTGATGAGATCTATGGATTGTTAAAGACTCATGAACTTGAGATAGAACAAAGAAACAGGAGATCCAGCAAGAAGACAAAATCTGTTGCTCTCAAAGTCGAGGAGAAGCCCATTAAGAAGGAATCATCAAGGAAGAAAGCCAAGGGAAAGGCTTTAGTCATAAAATCTGAGAGTGAGTCATCAAACTCTGATGATGATTCAAACTCTGATGAAGCTTCTGACTCTGAGGATGATGAAGAACAGATGATGCAAATGGCTGCATTGATGGTGAAGACCTTCAAGAAGATGGGGTTCAAGAACTTCAAAAAGGGAAAGAGATTCTCAAGGAGAGATTCAAATTCTGAGAAGAAGAATTTCAGAAAATCTGATGGAAGGGATACCAAGTCTGGAAAGAAGGATAAATCTGAAATCCAGTGCTACAAATGTAAGGAGATGGGTCACTATGCTCCAGAGTGCAAGAAAGGCAAATCTGAGAAAGCACTCATCTCTAAAGGCAAAGACTGGGCAGATACTTCAGACTCTGATGATGGAGAAAACTATGCTCTTATGGCAACTGTCAGAGATGAGACTGAATCTTCTGAAAATAAGGTACCCCTAACTACTTATGCTTATGATACTGATAATATATCTGAGTTAAGAGTATATCTGAAAAGTGTTCATGTTAGCTATAGGGATCAGATTTTAGAGAATGAAAGAATTAAATCTGAGAATCTTAGTCTTAAAGATAGAAACAAGTTTCTTGAAGGAGAACTTGAAAGTATGAAGCAGATTCAAAAAGAAAGAGATGATGCTGTTTATGTTGAACAGGAGTTGCTTAAAAGGTATAGGCAACTAGAATCTGATTTAGAAAAAGAAAGAAAAATAATCAAGACTTGGACAGATTCTGGAAGAGACACTCATCAAGTGTTTCAGACTGATTCTGTAGGTTTAGGTTATTGTGAAAATGATGAACTTAGGTTTAAAGACAAGGTTAAGGTAAAACCACAACTTAAACCTGTGAAATTTGTTCCAGAAGCCAATAAGTTAAAATCTGTTGTAATAAGAGAAGCTGATATGGAATCAGATGAAGCCTGTGAAAGACAGGAAAATATTATAACAGAAAAACTTATGGAAAGAGAAGCTGTTAGAAAGCCAGGAAAAACTTGTGAAAAACAGGTTAATGTTGGTTTGATGACAGGGAAACAGTTTAATCATAAACTGAAAGAGGTAAAATCTGCCATGAAACCAAAAGGGTCCAAGAAGAATAGGAATGGAAAGATAGGCATAAATAATAGAAATAATCATTTGCCTACTGGTGCTGCTCCGAGGAAAACATGTTATAATTGTGGTAGTTCTAATCATCTTGCTAGATTTTGCACTAAGAACAAACATATTAATTCTTTATCTTCTACTTCTGAAGTAAAAAATGATAATGTTAGGGTTAGACCACAGACCTTATGCAGACACTGTGGGAGCACTTGGCATTCCATTTATACTTGCAAGAGTTATCATGCTATTTATCACAACTATTATGAGCTAAAACCCAATTTGAAATGGGTTAGAGCAAACTCTGCTTATGTAAAATCTGACAATGTTAGTTTAAACTCTGATAATACAGATTCCGCTGCAAAAGCTAACACTGTTAAGAAAGACAAAGGATCCAAGCAAGTCTGGATCCTCAAAACTAACACTTAGTGTTTGTTTGTAATTGCAGGGTATAATAGAGAGCACACTTATCTTAGACAGTGGATGCTCAGGACATATGACTGGAAATAAAGCCCTGCTATCAGACTTTAAGGAGAAGGCTGGCCCAAAGGTTTCCTATGGAGATGGCAACATAGGACACACTCTGGGATATGGCAATATCAATCTTGGAAGTGTCATCATCACAAATGTAGCTCTAGTCTCAGGACTCAAGCATAATCTGCTATCTGTGAGTCAAATCTGTGACAGAGGAAACCATGTAGATTTTCATAGTGAATACTGTGAAGTTATCAGTAAATCTACTGGAAAAGTTGTTCTAGTTGGACACAGGCGCAACAACATTTATGAAGCAAGTTTGGTAACAAACTCTGATGGAAAAACAGTGTGTCTAACAGCCAGAATGTCAAATGAAGAGAGTTGGAACTGGCACAAGAAGCTCTCTCATCTCAATTTGAACAACATCAATGAGCTAATAAGAAAGGATCTTGTAAGGGGACTTCCAAAATCTATACTCAGTCTAGATGGCTTGTGTGATTCTTGTCAAAAAGCCAAGCAAAGGAAGTCATCTTTCAAGAGCAAATCTGAATCATCAGTAGTGGAACCTTATCATCTTCTACATGTTGATCTCTTTGGACCAGTCAATGTGATGTCTATGGGCAGAAAGAAATATGCTCTAGTAATTGTTGATGAATATACTAGATATACATGGGTGTATTTCTTGTCAAAGAAGGATGAAACTGCTCAAACGTTGATGGATCATGTAAATCTACTGGACAAAGGATCACAGCACAAAGTCAAAATTATAAGGAGTGATAATGGAACTGAATTCAGAAACTCAATCATGGAAGCTTTCTGCAAGGAAAGAGGATTGAAACAAGAATTTTCTGCACCTGGAACTCCACAGCAAAATGGTGTAGTTGAAAGAAAGAACAGAACCTTAATTGAAGCAGCCAGAACTATGCTTGATGAAGCAAAATTACCAACATACTTCTGGGCAGAAGCTGTTCAATCTGCTTGTTTTACTCAAAATGCAACATTAATCAACAAGCATGGGAAAACACCATATGAGATGGTGAAAAATAAGAAGCCAAATTTGAAATATTTTCATATATTTGGATGCAAATGCTTTGTGTTGAAGACTCATCCTGAACAGTTGACAAAGTTCGAGTTAAAAGCTGATGAAGGAATCTTTGTTGGCTACCCATTGTCAACAAAAGCATTCAGAGTCTATAATCTAAGAACTAAGGTGATCATGGAATCTATACATGTGTCATTTGATGACAAGAAAATAATTGGACTTGAAGACAAGGATGGATATGATCAACTACGTTTTGAAAATGAAGATCTATTCTCTGATGATGTAAACTCTGATGAAGCAGGGTTGACAAACTCTGACGAAGCATACTCTGATCCTCTACTGGTAAATACTGAAGAAACTGGAAATTCTCAAATTGAACAAAATAGAGAACCAGTTGAGGGGGAGCGTGAAGAAGCTCAACAAAATACAGCAAATGAGTCAGTTGAGGAAACTGATTCAAACTCTGACAGTTCAAACTCTGAGCCATCCAATTCAGGGGGAGCCTCAGATGCTGCAGAAAGTCAACATATGAATCAGGAGAGCATGGATCAAGGGGGAGGATTCAATAATGATGCAAGAAACCACTTACCAACAGCAAGAAAGTGGACACAGGCACACACACCTGATCTCATAATTGGAGATCCTGATGCTAGTGTAAGAACTAGAAGTGCAACAAATAATGAGTGTCTGTATCATGCTTTCTTGTCTCAAACAGAACCAAAGAAAGTGGAGGAAGCTCTTCAAGATGTACACTGGATAACAGCAATGCAAGAAGAGTTAAATGAATTTGAAAGAAATGAAGTCTGGACACTTGTACCTAGACCAAAGAATAGATCAATAGTAGGTACAAAGTGGGTTTTCAGAAACAAGACTGACAGTGAAGGTGTGATTACAAGAAACAAGGCTAGACTTGTGGCTAAAGGTTATTCACAACAGGAAGGAATTGACTATGATGAAACCTTTGCTCCAGTTGCAAGACTGGAGGCCATAAGGATTTTTCTGGCCTATGCAGCACACAAGAAGTTTAAAGTTTTTCAGATGGATGTAAAAAGTGCTTTTCTCAATGGGAAGCTTGAAGAAGAAGTGTTTGTTGAACAACCACCAGGATTTGTAGATTCCAAGCATCCAGATTATGTCTACAGGCTTGACAAGGCATTATATGGACTAAAGCAAGCACCAAGAGCATGGTATGAAACTCTTGCTCAATTTCTTTTAGAAAGTGGGTTCACAAGAGGTACAATTGATAAAACCTTGTTTTATTTCAATTATGGTGATGATTTGTTGTTAGTTCAAATTTATGTAGATGATATTATTTTTGGATCTACTAATGACAAACTTTGTAAGAAGTTTGCAAAGCTTATGCAATCCAGGTACCAAATGAGCATGATGGGAGAGCTTAGTTATTTTCTAGGCTTACAGGTCAAGCAAACAGATGATGGGATTTTTATCAATCAAGCAAAGTATACCAGAAATCTTCTAAAGAAATTTGGTATGCTTGATAGTTCATCTGCTACAACTCACATGGCTACAGCAACGAAGCTTGACAAAGACACAGGAGCCTCAGTAGATATGACTAACTACAGAGGAATGATAGGGTCTTTACTGTATCTTACTGCAAGTAGACCTGATATCATGTATGCAACATGTCTTTGTGCAAGATTTCAAGCAGATCCCAGAGAGCCTCATCTAACAGCTGTAAAAAGGATCTTCAAATATCTCAAAGGAACCATAACCCTGGGTTTGTGGTATCCTAGAGAATCAGAGTTTAAGTTAATTGGTTACTCTGATGCAGACTTTGCAGGCTGTAAGATAGACAGAAAAAGTACAAGTGGAAGCTGTCAATTTTTAGGTGACAGATTGGTTTCTTGGTACAGTAAGAAACAGAAATCAATTTCTACATCCACTGCAGAAGCAGAGTATATAGCAGCTGGTAGCTGTTGTGCACAGATTTTATGGATGAAGAATCAATTGCTGGATTATGGGTTAAGGTACTCTAGAATACCTATTTTCTGTGATAACCAAAGTGCTATTGCTATGACAGGTAATCCAGTACAGCATTCCATGACCAAGCACATCAGCATAAGGTATCATTTTATCAGAGAACATGTGGAAGAAGGAAACATTGAGCTTCATTTTGTGTCTACAGACCAACAACTTGCAGATATCTTCACCAAACCTTTGAGTGAAGCTACTTTTACAAGATTGGTAAATGAACTTGGAATGATCTCTGGTTCTGACTAGAGATACGGGTTAGACTCACTTTTTATGTTCATGATTTCTTACATGTGTTAACTGTTATGTGAACCAGCATGTTAAACTCTGATGATAAACTCTGAAAGTAATCTCTGATGCTAAACTCTGTTGGTCATACTCTGAAAGTTACAGTTTAATGTCATACTCTGATTGTAATTTTGTCTGAAACATTTGGACCAATGAAGAAATTTGTATGAAGCATAGTTCTCAGTAAGTAACTGTGAATCCTTAAGAGTTGTATAGATTCTGATCTCGATAATGTGCAGTAAGTTAACACAGCATGATACTGTCTCTGTATTTATACCATCTCTTAGTTTATTGATCCTATATACTGAGTCTGTATTAGCTGTTTGCATTTTCTCTCATAAGTTAATTATATTTACTGATGAAAAGTCTAAACTCTGATTCTTAATTAAAAAAAAGAATTCACCCTCAAATCAAAAGATGCCAAAAAGAGCACAAATTCCTTTGAGATCATGTTGTGCCTAGGAAGATCCAGGAACTTATTGTATGAAATAAGGGCTAAAATCATTGATTTTTGGTGACTAGTGCCAACCACTGATTACTGGAAAAATAAAGAAAAAAATAATAATAAAAAAAATAAAAAAAAATAAAGAAAGGGGGTGAAAAATTAAAAGATATATCCAAATGAAAGGATATCAGAAAACAGAGTTTAGATATAAAATCAGATTTTATGTTATACGTGAGAGTTTAGGCAACCAGTTTTTACTACTTTAGTTTGTGGATTTTATGCACTTTGAGATGATCTAAATATTGATTTCGGTAAACTCTGCTATTGCACACACATATTTTCACACCTGTATAGATTGAGAGAAGAGTTTATTGACAAAGAAGGACAAATGGTAAACACTGATGTATTGTGTGACATATGCCGAGGTAACTTTGTTTTAATCTTTAATGATTAAAATAATTTCTTTGTTTCAGACATCTTATAATTTTGAGATTAGACATTTGTTTTTCGAAACAGTATGATTGGTAACGAATCTATTTTACATTCAACAGAGAACAGAAAGAGTGTGTTTGATAAGTTCTGATGGTGATTAGTAGGGCTGATGAGTATGTTAGTTTATTGTTCAAAGTGATATCATTTCTTTTACTTTACAATTACTATGAGATATTGAAATGTAAAACAAAACAATGAATTTTTCTCATTAAATGATTCAAACTCTGTTTTACAATCAGACAACATTATACTCTTGTCTAGCTACTTGTTCGATTAACAGGTTATTATAGCATCTGGGATTTTCAAGGCTTGACAACCCCCTGATGTTGACTCATCATCATCATTCTCTCGCATTCTCCTTCTGGCTTGCAGCTTGCAGGACTCCAAGAAGACATTCTTCTTTGAACCCTTCAAGTAGCTCTGATAAAAGAGCATCATACAGATCTCCACAGCCTCATCATCTGCAAGGATGGGCACATCATATGGTCCAGGACGGATGATGTGCACATAGGGGTTGGAGATAGGTCCTTCCGCTATTTCATCATCAGCTATGAGCCCTTCATCATTCAGAAATGATAACACAAGAAACTCATCAATGATGTAGTTTGCTTGTTGACGCCAGTTCAAATCTAAGAAGGATTCTACATCCATGAATTCAAAGATTCCTGCCATTTGATGTATGGTAATTTTTTTTATGTGTATTGCCTGTTGGACGAATGCTTCAGTTTTTATAGCATTCAACAGGGTAACTGAAAGGTTTTGTGTGATTCGAAGCTCTGGAAACATGAAAGTGCGGAGTTCCAAGACAATCATTATTCTTCCGACTGTTGAGCCCATTAGTACTTTATTATTATGTTTCTGAGATATACAAATCGATAATTTTATTATTATTGATTTTTTTTAAAAGCGGTTATGTGATGCACGGTGTCTTCTCGTCTGCACGTATGTGTTGGAAGTTGTTCAATACAGCTGTCAGCATCTGTACGTGTGCCACGTGTCCCACTAACACAGTAAATGGAGTAAGACAGTTGTGTATTGATGATTAAAAACTGTTCAGTTTTTAATTTTACATTTTATTTTTATACAATACACACACCTTCGTTTAAAATTTTCACATCTTACTCATACACATCTTTTGTCACACACGCATATTCACAAACGCCTTTCTACACATACACTCTGTTAAGCTTTCGAATCAAAATCTTCGAATGGCCACCACATCTTTTGTTGCTTCTGGGTTAGAATTTGTTCCTAACAATTACTCAGCTCCTTTGGCAAATGAAAATGCACCGGAGGCGTTTCATTTGATTCAGAGTTTCTTGTTAAACTCTGATATTGGTACTGCTCTAACCGCACCATCGAAGCTGTCTGCATCAAACATCAGAACTTTTTGGCAGACAGGTACTTATGATAATGGAGGAGAGACTGGGTCTCCGTCTATTGTTTTTGAATTTGAAGGAAACGAATTTGTAGTTACTCCAACTACTGTTCGTGATGCGTTGGGACTTGAGGATTTCAATTCTTTTACAATCTCTGTTGGCGATCCTGAGTTAGTTCGTATGATGAGGGAAATTGGATACTCTGGATCATTGGCAAAGATTGGTCAATTGAAGCGACCGCTCTTGAGAAAGGAATGGAGTTTCTTTTTCGACTGTATAACAAGGGCGTTCGGGAAGAAGTGTACCAACTGGGATGCGATTCCCACTGATAGTCTTCAAATCGGGTATTCTCTTCTTTATGGAGGTCATTTTGATGTTGCTAGGTTAGTTTTACATAATATTGGTGAGAAAATGCTAGAGAATAGGAATGTTGTTTATTTCTCTAGATTTTGTCAGTTAATATTCAACCTTTGCTATCCTGATATTGAGATTTTAGAGAATGATGTGATTCCTTCTTTTAAATTGCACAAACGAATATTCTCTGATCTTACTAATAAAGATATCAAGAAAGGAGATGTTGGTGTTTTGATGTTGCCTGAGTATGTGCAACAATTTTTGATCAATTCACAACAACAACCATCACCTGCACATGCTGAAGCTGGACCTTCTGTGTCTCAATCACAGAGGTCAAAGCAATCAAAATTGAGGGCTGTTAAAAGTGCAAGGGTGAAGCCATCAAACGCTGAAGCTGGGGCATCAAATGCTAATGATATGCCTCAGAAGAAAAGAATGAAGAAAAGAAGAGCCAATAGGGCAAAGTCTGCTATTCTTGATGAAGAGACTGAAACTGATGAAGAAACTCTTCATCAGAGAAAACGACGATTGGTAGCAGCACAGTTGTTTGGTGCTGAGAATATCTCTTCAACTGTTGCTGATAATCTTGAGATTCCAAATGATGAAGCTGTTCCTGAGGACAGAGTTTTTATGCAGACTGTTTTTCAAGATGAAGCTCCTACATCAAATGCTGATGTCGTTGAGGAAGCTGCACGTGAAGCTGCAGATGAAGCTCCTGAAATTCTTGTTCAGGAGGCTACAGAAAATGTTGAGCCACAAGGATTTTATATGGACATTGAAGCAAATCTCTCTATAAACTCTGAACATTTCCCAGAGGGTTTGGAAGCTGATCAAGATACTGTTGAACTTGCAGAATCTATGGCTTCTCACACTGAAATAATTTCTTTTGATCTTGAGAAGGGTGAGGAAGTCGATCAGTCTTTGGATGCTAATGCTACAAAAACTGTTGCTACAAATTCTGATGTTGCTGATAAGGATGCAACAGAGAATGTTCCTGTTGAAGCAGAGTTTGTTGTAAACTCTGAGGATGTTATTGTTCTTGA
This sequence comes from Heracleum sosnowskyi, assembly GCA_030848705.1. Taxonomy (NCBI): domain Eukaryota; kingdom Viridiplantae; phylum Streptophyta; class Magnoliopsida; order Apiales; family Apiaceae; genus Heracleum; species Heracleum sosnowskyi. The sequence continues at coordinate 139,785,034 of CM061236.1, forward strand.
AGCTCTACAACAATCTGTTGTTGAGATTGTAACAAAAGAAGCAGAGTTCCTGCATACTGCAAACTCTGAGATTCCAGAACTTGATGCTGAGAATATTCCTGCAGAAAATACAGCAGAGAATGATAATGATAATTCTCAAGAGGAGTTATTTGAGAGTCAAGCAAACTCTGATGAGCTAAGAGAGGTCAATCGCGCTACAGCTGAGCATTTTCAAGATATGTACTACAATAGATGGGCTGCTGCGGATTGTATCTTTTCAGCACAGAGGGCTGCTGATTTTCTTGGTGATTCTGTAAAGACGATTTCAACTCCTGATATTCTTACAAGTCTGAAGGCTACTGTGATTCAAATTAAATCTCTCCACAACAGATTTGATGAGTCTCATAAGGAAGTCACTGCTTTGAGGAATGAAGTTGGTCTGAGAGATCTCACTCTGAAGAATGATAGGACTTACTACAATTCCATGTTCAAGAAGCAAGCTAAGGACTCTGATGATATTCAGAAGAGGCTTGGGAAAGTTGAGGAAAATCAGACTGCAATGTCTACTCAACTGTCTTCTATTTCTACTGCCATTGAATTGCTGACATCAGTACTTCTTTCTGATGATGTCAAAAAGGGGGAGAATGTGCCTAAAGACAAATGCAAAGACATTCAAGCTCTGAGACAGAAGGATGATTCTACTGATGGGGGAAGCAAAGGAAATAAAAGAAAGGTTGTTGTTCAAAGGCAAAGCAGGTCAAGAGTAAACTCTGGTAGACAAATAAACTCTGAAACGATAAACTCTGGTGGTCAATCTACTTCACAACTCAAGCGTTTAGTTGTTTCAACTAATCCATCTACTGATGAAGAGATTGCTACTAAGATATTCATGAAAGAGCATGGAAAGAATGTAACTATTGAAGATATCCAGGCTGAAGAACAGATGCTTGCTGAGGAACACAAGAAAAATCTTGAAGCTGGAATCTACAAGAAAAAGGAAATCAAGGCTCCTAGAAAGAAAGAAGTTGGTATTTCTATCAAAGAGAATACACAACAGAGTATACAATATACAAGGAGACCTGTGATTGGAAACTCTGATAAGGGTAAAGGCATAATGATTGAAGAGCCTTACCTAGAGAAGAAAGATAATTCAACCTCTGACATTGCTCAAGTTGAAACAAGATTAGCCAAATCAACCTCTGACACTGCTCAAGTTGATGTTTCTACTGAAGTTATGACAACCTCTGACGTTGCTCAAGTTGTACAGAAATCTACACTACTTCCAGGATTCAGCAAACCAAAAGTTCTTGAAGACTTAAAGCTTGAAGCTGTGAATTTTTCAGAAACCAGAACAGTATTGGGAAAAGAAGCCTTTGATAAATCTGGACTGGGTTCACACAGAGAGAGAAGAACTAATAACAGATCTCAAGACAAGTTTTCATTGGCAGAATTTGGAGTTGGAATTACTCAAGAAGGCCTTGACAAACTAGAATCTGTACAGATGATTTTTCACAAAGGAATCAAAAAGGAATTCTTGTTATATTTTATGGCTGATGGTAGAGTGTATAGATTTGGTGAATTTGATATCCAGTTAAAACTTTGGGAAGAGCTAGAGTATGTTCTATATCTACTTGAAGTAAAGAATAGAAGTACTTATGATGCTGCTCGAGTTTTGAAGGAAAGGATGATGAAATCCAAAGTTTTGAGTGGAGCTGGAGTATCAAGTGCATACATTCCGAAATACAGAGATGCACATGGAAAGTTGGTAGAAATGAAAAGGAATAGTGCTAGGTTCAGAACTACACTAAATAAAAAGGTTCTCGAGTTCAATCTAGAGTCTGATAAACCTTTTTATATCAGACTTGGCAATGAAATGAACAAAAACAGCATATATTCTTTGAGAGCTGCCATTTATCAAATTGGTGAAGATGAACCAGAAATGAAGGAGCTGAAGAAGATTATGATTGCTGAACTAGAAAGAGCTGAAAAGAAATTGCTATCAGACTATATCAGGACAGTGCCTGATATTCAAGAAATCAAGTAAAGTCTGACTGTAAGTTTTTATGTTTTCTATTCTAAGTCAAATTTAAACTCTGTTTTAAATTAAACTCTGTTATATGTTAAACACTGCATTTGTTAAATGTTTTTGACATCATCAATTATATGTTTAACTTGTACATTTTATTATGAACAAGTTGGGGGAGATTGTTAGATATAATTGCTGACGTTTGTTTATCAGTGTTTAAGCAACAGATACTGACCCGAGTTTATCAGAAGCCAGTCAGAGTTTAATTAAACTCTGACAGGGTGAAGAGTTTAAAGGAAGCCGGTCAGAGTTTATTTAAAGTCTGACAGGGTGATAGTTGAATTAGCTGTCGGTGCTGAATTGAAGATTCTAGAAGCAATATATTCTGAAGATGGAAAGAAGCAGAATATATTGATACAGCTAAGGAAACGGAATAGAAGACTGAAGCAATCCTTAATTGATATGAATTGTATAGCTAATTTATAGGAGTATCAATTAGATAAGGATTGTATGTAGCTGTGTACTATATAAACACAGATAGGTTATCCCTAGAAGGGATGCGATTATTGAATATATTATTCTTGTTACCTAGAAGCTCTTTGTGATTCATTAACATCACTAAGAGAGAATTATTTAATATAATTCAGTTTGTTGATTTACAAATCTGTGTTCTTGATTGTTATTCTCATACCTACTTGATTATATATTGTGTATTCGGCCTAACAGTTCAACCGAGCGTACCAAGCCCGGGGGGCTTGCTTCAAGCCGTAGAGGGCCTTGAGAAGCTTGTACACCTTGTGTTCATGACCCTTTTTTTCAAAACCCTTTGGTTGCTTCACATACACAATCTCCTTCAGCTCGCCATTTAGGAAGGCTGATTTAACATCCAAATGGTGCACTTCCCACTCATTTTTCGCTGCAAGTGCCAAGATTAATCGAACAGTTTCAAGTCTTGTCACCGGGGCAAATACCTCCTCGTAATCTACACCATGTCGCTGAACGTATCCCTTAGCAACTAGCCTGGCCGTATGTTTTGTAATCTCCCCGTTTGCATCTTTCTTCACCTTGAAAACCCATTTGAGACCAATAGGCTTCTGACCCTTTGGAAGTTCCGTTAGTTCCCACGTATTATTGCGTTCAATAGAGTTTATTTCACTCTGCATTGCATCTGTCCAAACCTGTTTTTCTGCAGCTTGTTCATACGTTACTGGTTCCTCTACTCCAAGTAAGAATAATTCATTCTCTGCCAGCTCAACTCGTTCAGCGTCCTCATAGATTGCATCTAACTGTCTGAATTTTCTGGGTTCGCTTTCATCAGATGTGGCAGATTCAACATTCTGGTTTAAAGTACTGTTCTGGCTTGATGGTGTGTTGAGCTGAGTGGTTGTTCTTTCTCTGGTAGGAGTCAATGGCTCTTGTTCTTCGTTTTCATTACACATCGTTTCCCCTTCTGTGAAATCAAACAGTGTGAAAGTGCCAGCCAGTGATGACTCATTATGTTCCCAGGGCCAACCCTTTTCTTCTTCGAAGACAACATCTCGGTTTATAATTATGGAGCCTGAATGTGGATCAAATAATCTGTACGCTTTTGTGCCAGGTTCATGCCCAAAGTGTACCACCTGTTTGCTTCGATCGTCCAGCTTGGTTATCTTAGCAGTGGGCACCCTCATGTGTGCAATGCATCCAAAGACTCGCAAGTGTTGTAGATTGGGTTTGTTCCCCGTCCATGCCTCATAAGGTGTCATGTTTGACAGTGCTCAGGTAGGCATTTTATTCAACACATACACTGCATGTCTGACAGCTTCTCCCCACATGTTTGATGGTACTTGTCTTTCCTTGAGCATGCTTCAAGCCATCGCTACTATAGTCCTGTTGCGTCTTTCGACGACCCCATTTTGCTGGGGTGAGTAAGGAGCTGTGTAGTGTCTTGTTATGCCTGTTTCCTCACAAAAATGATTGAAAGCTTTGGAGCATAACTCACCACCTCGGTCAGTTCGGAGTACTTGAATTCTGCCTTTTCCGGTATTCTCAACCTGTGCCTTGAACTTCTTGAACGTGGCCAGTGATTCATCTTTGCTTCTAATCATGAACACCCACATCAAACGGCTGTAGTCATCCACTATCAACATGAAATATCTGTTCCCGGCTGCTGTCGTGGGTGACAGAGGGCCACATAGATCCACATGTAACAACTCGAGCGTAGACTTGGCGTGGAACAGTGACTGTTTTGGAAAAGATTGTCGTGACTGTTTAGACAGAAGACATCCATTGCAAACACCCTTTGGATTCTTGATAACTGGTAACCCGTACGCCATGTTTTGCTTTGAGAGTAGTGACAGTGCCTGGAAGTTAGTATGCCCAAGTCTACGATGCCAAAGCCACATCATTTCTTCATTTTTGTTAGCAAGCACATTTGTTTATACTCCTCAATATGAATTTTATACAACCTGTTTGAAGCTCATTTGACTTTGACAAGAAGTTTATTAGATGTATCATAAACCCATAAATAATCTCCACTAAGTATAACTTTGTTCCCCTCCTCCGATAATTGTCCCAAACTAATGATATTAGTGCGAAGAGTAGGGATAAAATATACCTCATTTAACACTCGTGTTTCTCCGTTCTTACAGGTGATGTGTATGGAACCTTTCCCTTTAATGTTCACCAATGACCCATCTCCGAACTTAACTTGGCCTCCCACTGTTTCATCCAACTTTGAAAAAATTTCGCGACGTCCCGTCATGTGATTACTTGCTCCGTTGTCGAGGTACCACATGTTCTCCTCCTTATGTTGATCATAAATCGGTTCAGAGATGTCACCTTGTTTTAATAACACCAAGTCATCTGCACTGCCTTCACGTTCAGTCATTAACAAAGCAGGTTCATCATCACTTACTCGTGTCAGGTTAGCTTCCAATTTCGACTCTTTCTCGCGTCTTGGTTTTCGACATTCCGCAGCGAAATGTCCGTACCCCAGGCAATTAAAACACCTAACTCTGCTTCTATCTCGACTTCCCCGAGTATCTCTTCCACGATTGTCATTATCTCTTTTGTTTCTCCTTTTCAACCATTCATCTCTCGTGAGTAGGAGTTTTCCTTTACTGTGCTCTCGCTTTGACCATTCGTCCTCTGTGAGTAGCAATTGTTGTTGGCTTCCATTGCAGTCATCCTGTCCTTTCAGACGTTCCTCGTGTGCATTCAAGGACCCAATCACTTCCTCAACAGACATGGTTTCTAAATTTCCAAATTGTTCGATAGCCGATGCTATCTGTAGAAATTTGGTTGGCACAGCCCTCAACAATTTCTTGACAATGTACGTTTCTTCAACACTTTCCCCCAGAGCCCGGATGTTTATCACCAGGCTGCTTAGTCTCATGCAGAAATCGTCTAACTGTTCTGTCTCCTTCATATTGAAAGCTTCAAACTCAGCTTTGAGTGTCTGGACTCGCGCCTTTTTGACCTTATCTGCTCCCAGGCACAGAGTTTTAATGGCATTCCATGCTTCCTTAGCGGTTTTCTTTGCAGCAAGTGATAAGAGCATGTCTTCGGGTATCCCTTGATAGATAATCGCCAGTGCTCTCTTATCCATTTTAACCTCAACTTTAGCTTCTGGATCAGTGGGTTCAACAGCCTCCCACACCCCGTAAGCTTGCATAAAGATAGACATTTTTAGAGCCCAAGCTGTATAATTTGTTCTTGTGAGCATTGGGTAGCTTAGTCCAAAAGACCCTTCTTTCGCCTTATTGGATTCAGTTGCCATTGTGTTGCCGTGCTCTGATACCAGATGTTAGATTAAAGACAAACAATTTGTATCAAAAGATTTACTGAATGGAAATGTTGGTTATTCTCATTAAAAACTAAAAAGAGTACAGCATACAGAATATAAACGAAACAAAGCTATGATCACCTAACAACCAGGAACAGACTCCTGGTTAAACTCCACGACTAGACAATAGCTAACAAACCACTTCTACTGGGTCATGTCCGCAAACAATGCAACAGCCAAGACTTATTCAAAAGAAACATTAACAAATAAATTAAACATTTAGATTATTATTGCAACAGAGTGTATAACAAATAAATCAAAACCCAAAGTGAATAAACAAGAACAAGAAAATTAACAACAATCACACAAGACAAAGATTTACGTGGTTCGGAAATTTTTACTCCACAAGCCACATTAATTATGTATTGATCTCTCACAATTATATTGTGTTGTGTTGTGTTGGTATTTTACAATTACATAAGACTATTTATAAGAGAAGAAACTAGGCCTAAACTAATCAAAGTCTAATTCTAAAATTACCAAATCTAATTAAAGTCAAAATCTGGAAATTCTAACTCAAAACAGAAACCAATTCTGAAACCAGCTAGACTCCACAAACCCAACAATCTCACACTTGGAGTGTGACCACATCTTCACTTCACTCTTGTAAATCTAGTAACACCCAATATTTCAATCAATAACTCTAACTAGTGTGGCGTCTTCTCATTCATCAGTTCTGAAGGCCAGTTGAAGCTATGCAAAGCTTCAATTTTTCATTAGTAACCACCTTAGTCAACATTTGAACCAAGGATTTTTTTTTAAAGTACCATTATCGTGGTGTTTGCTTCGAACCATACAAGCTTTTAATTAGCTTGCAAACCAAGTTTTCTTTCCTAGCTACCTGAAATCCCTCTGGCTGAACCATGTAAATGTCTTCCTCAAGATCACCATATAAGAACGCGGTCTTAACATCTAGTTGCTCTAGATGTAACTCATATGCAGCCACAATGCTTAGCACAAGTCTAATAGTAGTCATCTTAACAACCGGAGAAAATATATCAGTATAGTAAATACCATTTTTCTGTTGATAAACCTTGACTACTAACCTTGCCTTGTACCTCTCGCTGCCATCAGGTTCTTCTTTGATTCGTAACACCCACTTATTATGTAAAGCCTTCTTTTCTACTGATATTCTGTGAAAGACCAAGTCTCATTCCATCTCTTCTTCCATGAATGATTTCCACTGAACTGAATCATCCACTTGAACTGTCTCTGAATAACATTGAGGCTCTACATTCTCGGTCAATAACATGTAATATGCTGAAGGAGAAATTCTTTGTGGCAGCCTCACAATTCTACTAGATTTTCTTACCTCAGCCTGTGGAGTAACTGAACATGTCTCTTCAGTATTCCCCGAACTCCCACTATAACCTGCAAGATCTTCTTCAGTAATATCTTCAAGCACTGCTTTCTCTTTTTCAAGTTGTTCATTTAGAAACTCAGAATCGTCTACAAGTTTATCCGTTTACACTACATTCTCATTAAAAGTAACATCTTTACTTCTAACGACCTTCTTCGTTAGTTTATCCCAAAAACGATAATCCATATCATCTGAGCCATAACCAATGAAAATACACTTCTTTGCTTTCGAATCAAGTTTGTCTATGTCTGAATCTTTAACACCCACATAAGAAACACAACCAAAAACTTGTAAGTGTGAAAGATTTACCTCCTTTTTCTGCCACTCTTCGTCAGGAATCTTGAACCCCAAAGGAACTGAAGGTCCTCTATTTATGAGATATGTTGTTGTTCTAACTGCATCTGCCCAAAAAATTTCAGCAACCCTACATGTAACCTCATACTCTTGGCCCTCTCAATCAAGGTTCTACTCATTCTCTCTGAAACACCATTTTGTTGCGGTGTCTCTAAAATAGTTTTAATCATTTTAATACCATATTTTGTGCAATAGCTTTTGAACTCATCACTACTATACTCACCACCATTATCTGACAGCAAACTCTTAACCTTCAAACCGGTCTGATTATCAACTTCAGTCTTGCACTTCTTGAAAGCAAAAAACACATCTGAGTTTTTCTTCAAAAAATAAATCCAAACCTTTCTACTGGAATCATCAATGAAAGTGACATAGTAGCGAGATCCTCCCAACGACGCAACCGTTGTTGGACCATATACATCTATATGAACTAGCTCTAACTTCTCAGCCTTGGGGGTCCTCCCTGATTTTGCAAAAGTAACTCGTTTATGCTTTTCAAGTACACATGGCTCAAAGAACCCAACTTCCACATTCTTTAGCTCCGGAATCTTCCCCTATGAAGTTAATAGTTTCATACCCTTTTCACTCAGATGACCAAGTCTTTGGTGCCACAAAGTTGAAGACTCAATCTCATCAGCCACTGCATTTGGTTCATAGATAGATTGTTCAACTATGTACAAAGTCCCTTTTTTCTCTCCACGAGCAACAATTAGATTCACCTTTATAACCTTCCACTATCCGTCTCTTAAAGCAACTCGATACCCTTCATAATCCAACTGACCCACAGATATCAACATCTTCTTAAGTCCAGGAATGTACCTTGCATCTTTCAACGTCCAGCTAGTCCCCAAAGTGGTCTTGAGATTAATATCTCCAATGCCCGTAATATCCAAAGTCTCATCATCAGCAAGACGGACCTACCAAAATTTCCATGTCTGAAATTTAAGATCAAATCCTTGCAAGGGGTAGCATGGAATGATGCACCAGAATTACATTAGCATCGTCGCTCACCACTTCTTCAATTACATTAGCTGAACTATCTTCTTTCTTCTTTCCTTCTTCTGACAATTCCAGTAAACAATCTCCTTGCGATCTTTGGATTGTCCTCTTTTCTGTGATTTTGATTTGCTACGCCCCTGATTATGCCCCCTCTCAGTACTCAATAAGGAACCTGACGACTCTCCTGAGTTTCTCCTACGAATATCTTCTCCAAGAATCGGATCTCGATCTCAATCAAAAAACATCTTACCGCTCCCAGATGAATTACTAATAGCAGTCACAAATCCTAACCAACTGTCAGGTAACGAGGATACTAACAACAAGGCTTGTACTTCATCTTCGAATTTAATATCCACTGATGCCAATATTGATATGATAGAATTAAATTCGTTCACATGATCAGCAACACAATTACCTTCATTCAATCATGTGGCAAACAACAGACGACACAAATACACCTTATTCGAAGTAGATGGCTTCTCATACATATTTGATAACGCCTTGATCAATCCATGAGTTTTCATTTCCTTGACGATATTGTAAGCAACGTTCTTCGCCAAAGTCAATCTGACAACACCCAGAGCCTGCCTATCCAATAGCTTCCATTTTTTCTCATCCATTGAATCTGGCTTCTTCTCCTCTAGCGGTTCGTGTAGTTTTTTCTGATACAAATAATCTTCAATCTGCATCTTCCAAAATCCAAAATCTCTGCCATAAAATTTGTCAATCTTTATTTTCCCTTCTTCTGCCATTGTTCTCACTCACCTGAAACCCTATGCTCTTGATACCATTTGTTGAGTATACAACAACGAAATCAAAACCCAAAGCGAATAAACAAGAAAAAGAAAATAAACGACAATCACACAAGACAAAGATATACGTGGTTCGGAAATTCTTACTCCATAAGCTACACTAATTATGTATTGATCTCTCACAACTATGTTGTGTTCTCTTGTGTTGGTGTTTTACAATTAAATGAGACTTTTTATAAGAGAAGAAACTGAGCCTAAACTAATCAGATTCTAATTCTGAAATTCTGAAATTCTGAAATTACTAACTCTAGTTAGAGTCCAAATCTGAAAATTTTAACTCAAATCATAAACCAATTATGAAACATGTTATACTCCACAAACCCAACATATGGCTGCTGAAGATGAGAATTTACCAAGTCTTGGTGATGAACCTCTTGAAGACGAAGATAAAAATATAGTGGTCATGTTATTGCTGAGAATATGTTTGAATGTTTTGGTCAGTGGGGAACAGAAGATAAAATAGGAACAAACACTGTAGACAATGCATCTGCTAATGATGTGGCAATAAAAAACTTGAAAGACTCTTTTAGAATCAGAAAGACATTGCGCCTTGATGGGAACCTTTTTCATGTGCGTTGTTGTGTGCATATATTAATTTTATATGTTAAACGTGGGCTTGAACCAATACAGCCCATTGTTGATAGAATCCAAGACGGATTAAATATTTGGCTGCATCTGAGGCACGTGTATTGAAATTTGCAAAAATTGCTAAATAGCTTAAATTAAAATAGGAAAAAACTTATCTTGGATTGCCCAACTCGTTGGAATTCGACATTCAGTATGTTAGATTCTGCTCTTGGTGTTAGACATGTTTTTCCTAGGTATCATAAATGGGATACAAGATTTGAGGATTATGTGCCAAATATGGATGATCGGGAAAAAGTTGAAAAAGTGTGTAAAGTGTTAGTTTACTTTAATGAAGCTACAAAAGTTGTGTCCGCAAGTGAGTATCCGACATCAAATTTATTTCTTTCTGAAATTAGAAGAGTTAAACGAATTATAGATGAAAAGGTGTGTGACCATAATGATTATTTTCGTGGGATGGCTAAAGCAATGAAAGTAAAATTTGAAAAAGATTGGGGAGAGAGCAATTTGGTGATGTCTATTGGTGCAGTTATGGATCCTAGATTCCGGCTCTTTAAAAAAGCTTAAATACTTACGAGATGTTTTAGGTGAAATCTATCAGCACTATATGTGGCAGAAGATGCAAATTGTGGTGTCCAGTGTCAAATATGTATTATTCACTCTTCCATGACAGCTTCGTAGATTGACTCATTGGAATAGTTATTTGGGTTTTAAAAATCTCCATTTCAACCAATTTTAGAAAGTCTATAGACTATGCCATATTGTTTCTTCTCGTTTTTTAAAATTAAATTTCTTTGAAAGAAATATTTAATATGTAAGGTTAGCACTTTAAAATTTTTACAAAGAAAAAGAGTTGCTTACTAAAAAAATATTTATAAATTAAAATATTACAATATAAATTTTATAAACTATTTGCAACAGTGTATAACTAAATATCTCATATTAGAATTTAGAATTAATTTAATTTAGAAATTTTATTAAATATGATAATATAATACTGCACATAGCCACATAATATATGAAAAAAAAATCAAGTTAGTTTAAAAAAAAAAATTAAAATAGATGAGTGATGAGACTACACATAAACTAATAAACACACGAATATTTTAAGAAAAATTAAAAGAAATTAATCGAGTTCAAGTTCGGGCTGAGTCAAGTTCGAGTTTATCTAGTTGAGCTCTAGTTGAGCTCAAAAAAACTCGGCTATACTCGAGTTTTTTATCGAGCCCAAAAATCTGTTTGAACTCGAGCTCGATAATGAGTTCGAGTCGAGTCGAGCCCATTTTTTTGAGTCGAGTTCGAGCTGGATCGGTTAAAATTACACCCCCTAGACATGAGTTATTGCACTGGAGAGAAATGATGGATGTTTTTAGTGGTTCATGGAAGTTAATTTGGAGTCAAAATGTTTCTAAAAAAAGTGTTTCGGTGGTAAATCTCTCAATATATTCTACCTTAATATTGTCTTTTTTGGAACTGCTCTTTAACTTCTACCAAAGATTGCAAGATATAAACATAGATCTTACCTACATTTGTCCAACCTAGAATATTATTTTTAAGTCTTGTACGAGAAAGGATTTCAAAATTAGTAGAGGATTATTTTTGGTTGCAACGCTATAGACAGTGTGGATAACAAGAAATGAAGTCATGATCCATTGCACAAGAATTTGAAGTAAAGATTTGACACTTCTCATCAAGCATTGCATGCCATTAGAGTCAATAGAACAACCTTGTTTCACCAAATCAATCAAGCATTTGGGATGCACTACCTCAATACGCTTCAACTATTAGAAAAAGTTGGAAATATAAGAACTTTTGAAATTTTGGTTTGAGATTTCCTCGTTAGTGATATTTGTTGATGTAGCATTCAAAGAAGATTCGATGAGCTTAAGTAAAGCTCAAATGGGTGACTCGTGCTTTTTAATTTTTTCTAGTCCAAGAAAACAAGAGTCGAGCTACAATACTGAACGCGAAACTCTTAATTTTCATGGTTAATAGTATTTCGCAAAGAGGACTTAAATACAAATGTATTTCTTAAGACTCCTCGTACAATATGTTATGTGGTGCAAATTAAAGTCTAGGTTCCCAGTAAGAAGATTTAGGAACCAAATGTTTTAAGTAAAACATTAATGTGGTTTATGCAAGGAGATATCTCAATACAAAAGCAGATAGTCTAGCCAAGGTGTCGTGAGATGATCTTAATTATCAAGATGGACTTTTTAAGAAGTGTCACTGGAATTTGTACACAACTAGTTAGTGGAGTGGAGATATATACTAACCACTTCAATGGATTAATGATAAATAAAGTTGTAAATCAAGCAATTAGGACCACTAATTTTATATACAAAAAGTGCTTCATCTCTCCTGATTGGTATTAGTACAAACAAAGGTACTTCTTGATTTGTCTATTATATATGTGCAGAAGAATCATGTAGCTTACAACGCTTAGAGGTTCAAAATAATTTGCATGTACGTATTTGATTCAATTATAACATGGTATATTAAACAAGATGTATTTCATTATAATACTAAAAAATTGAAAATAAAGATTACTGTATATTTTAGATATGATTAAAATATTTAAATCAAATTATTAAGAATGAATAATCGGTTAGATACCATACAATTAGAGGCACAAATTATTCATTATTGAGAGTCATTCGGCCCAAACAATAACATCACAAGATTGTAGAGGAGGGTTGAATACAATTTTTAAAATTTATCAATTCTTTTGCAGACAAGACACTCTAAGAACAGAAATTATCAATGCATAAAATAAAAATACAAGAATTAAAAATTCATGTGGATTAATTGTTCCACTTGAGAGATTTATTTGAAACAATCTCTGTGATACTTTTGAACAAAACACACAGATGCAATATAGTGTTTTTGCTTGAGCAATTACAAGTATGAATATTGCTTTAGCTCTAGAAAACTATTTGATTTCTTAACTTCAAAAATAGTGCTACACTTGGTTATATATTCCAAGCTTATAAGCCTAATTGAACTACTTAGAATACTTAGTACATAAAATCCAAAAGCTTGATTTTCCACTCTAAGTCCAATGCTCCTTGAAATGATCTGTCTTTTAGCTGAATGTTTGACCAGATGAAAATAGAATGCTTATTTTTCTTCAGGGTTTCCCAAATTGTTGGTTTTCATGCTCTTTCTGTTCCATCGACCCGTGTGATTTGTCAGGCATGTCCCTTTCACAATTTCAACTGCTAATTATTGGCCTTGCATTCGTTGAGGTTAACTCCTAAAGCATCCGTTGAAGGTATTGGAACTGCATCCGTTGAAGGTGTTCAGGATGCATCCGTTGAAGGCTGAAATTTCACTTATGTAAAATTATAAGGCATGAAATATTTACAATTAGCCTTTCTATTCTACATATATTTGTTGAAAGTCAACATGACTTATTCAATCCTAACAACTATACTTCAACTGCTATTACAAAAAAAAAAGAGTATGTTACATGGAGTCTTATCAATTGATAAGCTACCTTTCAATGGATACTGTGTGCTACATTTTACTTATACAAAAGTTTGATGAGTAATTTTGTGTATCATCAAGAAACAACATACACTACAATAAAAACTGAATCAGACGACACCTTTCAGACAACGGACGGCCGAAAAAGTGTTGGCTAAAATTAACAGACGACGGGTTTTTTTTCGCCTCAAAAAAGTATTGTCTAATTATTCACTACATTACAACGGTTTTTGAACCTTTGTCTAAGAAAGTGAAAAATAGTGGGTACAGACGACGCAAATGAATGGATTTAAACAACAGTTTTTCTAACTCTTGTCTAAATCGAATTGGCACAATGTTTTACTTTAACCGTTGTTGAATTGAGACAACGGTTTTATGATCTATGTTGTTTAAAAGAAGTTCAAACAACACTCAATAAATAGTGTTGTGTGAATAAAATCTAACATACAATTTTTTTTGTGTGTTGTATGTTTACTTGTCAGACATCGGTTTGAAGTTTAAAAATTGTCGTCTCATTTACTGCACAGGAAAAGAAAATGAACAAAAAGTAAGAACATCTACCAGCTGCATAAACCAGGAAACCAATAATGGTGTCATATTCATATTACTTGTTTTACATATAGATAATGGTTTTTGTTTAACAAAGTGTTGTAATCTGTAATATGTAACAATGATTTTGGTCCAACAACCGTTGTATAATATACACAAGGGTTTTCGTTTTGATCCAACCCTTGTTGAATAATCTTTGTAACAATTGTCTATGTTGTTAAACCGTTGTATGATATAGACAATGGTTTATTTTTATAAAATCCTTGCGTGAGTAATTATGTTACAACACTTTTTTCTTGCTAAACCATTGTCTATATCAAAAGCGTTGATTTTTTAAAAATACTTTATTTGTTGCCCTTAATACATAAGTGTCACCCACTTCATACAATGTTATCATATGAATCTGTTATTCGGATATTTAGTATAAAAATTTGTTAAAACAAGAACGCTTAAATAAATGTATATGACAATAATAATAATAATATCATTGATAAATAGAATACGATCATATTTCAGATATTTTGTTATATACATTGTAGATGTTAACATCATATATTCTATGACTCCCGGTCCTTGATTTTTGTTTATAAGGAAAGATTAGCTAGGCAAACATTAATAATGGTAACATTAATTATTCCAAAGTTAAACGAACATTATATAATAACTCTATTATTATTGATATCACAACCTGAATAAGTGGCATACTAAATATTATAACAATAATGTTTTAATATTCTAATTACTACTTACATATCAATATGATATAATTTATTATAAAGTCGAGAGTAAATTGTCTTATATTATTTTATACATTCGAATCACGACTCGTATGTCTTGTTTATTCGATTTTATAAAAGTATAAGACAATTGTTTTTGTTTAACAAAAGTGTTGTAAGCTGTGAGACGTAACAATGATTTTGGTCCAACAACCGTTGTATAATATACATAAGGGTTTTCGTTTTGATCCAATCATTGTTGAATAATCTTTGTAACAATTGTTTATGTTGTTAAACCGTTGTATGATATAGACAATGGTTCCATTTTATAAAATCCTTGCGTGAGTAATTACGTTACCACACATTTTTTTATCTAAACCGTTGTCTATATCAAAATCATTGATTTTTTTTAAAAATACTTTATTTGTTGTCCTTAAAACATAAGTGTCACACACTTCATACAATCTAATCCTATGAATCTCATATTTGTATACTTAGTATAAAAATTTGTTAAACAAGAACACTTAACTAAATGTTAATAATAATAATAATAATAATAATAATAATAATAATAATAATAATAATAATAATATAGATAGATTGAATATGATCATATTTCAGATATTTTTTATACACGTTGTAAATGTTGATATCATATATTTTATCCATGATGTTTATTTACAAGGGAAGATTAGCCACGCAAACGTTAATAATTGTAACATTATTAATTCCGAAGTTAAACGAACATTATCTAATAACTATACTATTATTGATATCAGAACCTGAATAAGTGACATTCCAATGTTATTAACAACAATGTTATCATTTTCAAATTACTCGTTTTACATATCAATATGATATAAGTTAATTACAAAGTCGTGAATAAGTTGTCTTATAGTTAATTTGTATATATACGAGTGGAGACTCGGGTATGTTTGTTTATTCGATTTTATAAAAATATAAGACAATGATTTTTGTTCAACAAAGTGTTGTAACTTTTAGGACAAAACAAAGGTTTTGATCCATAAACCGTTGTACTAATATACACAAGGGTTTTCGTTTCGGTCCACTCGTTGAATAATTTTTTTAACAAGAAGACAGAATGTTGCAAGTCAAGACAGCATATTCACTCTGACAGCAACATTGGCGGAAGACTACGCGACAACAACTTTAGCCCTCGACAGCAAGTTTGGAAACCTCGACAGCACACTATGCGGGGAACTCCTACTGTCACCAAAGGCACATTCCTGTGACAGCAAGCTTTGTGGCAAAAGTAACTGTCTCGAGAAAGACCCTTGTTCTAAGTATCTTTCTCAGTCAAATCCCGTGACAGTTTCAATGTTTAAGAAACAGGCGTGTTGCAGTATCCCTAAGCTGCACCAAGTCTGCAAGACTACGACAAAAGCTTCAAGCACTGCAAAACAAAAGCGAATCAATTCAAGAGCAAGGTCAAGTCTCTATTTGCTGAATTGCTTAAGCTGGAAATAGAATGAATCTAGGTTGCTTTCTTTATAATGTATATCTGACATGTTAGCAATTTAGGAAAGTCACATGGGTAAGACAATCTGTAAGAAGCTGCCACTTGACAGTGACAGCAGCTTCACAAACCCGTGACTGATAGTGATAGGATTAGTCTTATACCTACTGTCAATTCATTCTAGATATGTAACGAAGACAAGCAAGTGTCTTAAAGAAAAACTGAAGCTCAAGAATTCTCTCTTGAGGTTGTAGCAACACTTTGCAAAATAAATAAAACATTTATTTTGTGAATCCTGTCTTCTCGATTACACTGTTTGTGAATGCATACATATTATTGATAACATTAAATCTTAGTTTTGGTTGTTGAAACTGAGATTGAATTTTATCAGTATTGCATTCATCCCCCCCCCTTCTGCAATACACAAGGACCAACAACTGGTATCAGAGCAATCAGATTAACATACATATCTGAGATCCCGACGACAATGCAGAAATCAAACAGTATCAAGATCCCAGCTTTTGATAAAGAAAACTACAGCATTTGGAAAAGAAAAATCTTGTTGTTTATCAAAGCTGCGAATCCAGTATACCCAGGTATACTCGAGAATGGTCCTTTCATACCAAGGAAGGAAATTGAAGCCACAACAGTAAATGGTGAAATCATTCCTGCACATTGGGTTCCCAAAGATCCCTCGGAAATTTTGGAACCTGAGAAGGAGAAAATGGTGCTAGATGATCACTTGCAACTCATCTTGCTCGATTCTCTCACGTTGGATAAAGCCATGTGTGGAAGTGTGATAAGCTGCACATCAGCCAAGGAGATGTGGATCAGGTTAGCCTTACTCTGTGAAGGAAGTGAAGAAGTTAAGGGCAACCAAAGGCAAATACTTATATCTCAATATGAGGCATTCATGGCCAAGCCTGGTGAAGACTTAACTTCCATGTTTGAAAGGTTCAGTAAGCTCTTAACTGAACTGCAGATACATGGCAAGTACTATGACAGAAAAGAATTGAATGTCAAGTTCTTGCTTACACTGTCTGATCATCTTGAACACAAGACAACAGCCATACGAGAAGGAAGAGATCTCAACAATATAACCTTTGAGACACTTTATGGCATTCTGAAATCTTATGAACTTGAACTCTTTCAAAAGAGAGCCATACAAAGTGGAACAAGGAACAAGATGGCTAACATGTCAAGTGCCCTAGTAGCACAAGTGCCAAGGATCACACAACCTAGTGAAGCACTACAAATCACACAACCAACCCCTGTACAATCCTTGAAGATAGAAGAGGTTGTTGAAGATGATGAGAAAGTAGTACTACAGCTCAAGGATGTGGAAGATGAAGACTTCTACACAATGGAGGAACTGGAAAGCATGGACAATCCTACTATGGCTTACATGGCCAAAAAGTTCAAGAACTTTAGGTTCAAGAAGGATAGGTCATTCAGGCCCCAAGGCCAAGCATCCAAGTTCACCAAGGGAAGCTCATCAAAGGCTGTTGTGGGAAGTTCATTCAAAGGAGGATACAAGACTGGATTTGTGGATAGATCTAAATTCAAGTGTTACAACTGTGGTGAACCTGGTCATTTTGCTACTGAGTGCAAAAGACCCAAACAGGTTCAGAGATTTGAGAAAGGAACTGGTGGATACTCTAAGAAGAATCAAGGTAGAGCCTATGTGGCTGGAGGAAAGTGTTGGGATGAGTCTGATGATGAAGATGAAGAAGAATATGTCAACCTAGCTCTCATGGCTAGCACTGATGAAGTAACATCAACATCTTCAAGTCAGGTACCTTCACTTGTCTTACTTGATATGTCCATTGATGAGTATAAGAAAACCATTAAAGACTTAAGTGCTGAAATGTTCAATGTCTATACTAGCTTATCTGCTGCCAATGAGGAGATCAGTAGGCTGAGTAAGCTAAATGAAACACTAAAGTCTGAAAATGAATCTCTTGTTCTTAAAACCAGTTCACTAGACTCTTTAGCTCAGGAGAATGCTAAACTTAAAAATGAATTGAAATGTGCTAAAGAGGTTGAGGAATTCCTGAGAAATGAGATTGCTGAAAATGAATTTAAAATCAAGGCTTATAAAAACTCATCAAAGATAGTTCAGGATTACAATGATAAGCATACAGAAAATCAGTCAGTTGGTATAGGTTTTTCATATGGTAGAAGACCTGGAAAGGAAACTGTGATTCAAGATTGTCCTGGAAATGCTGTTGTCAAACCCACCATTCTCAAGAAAGTTAAAACTCCCATTTTCAAAGCTGCATAAATTGAGTTTGATGAAGAAGCCATGCTCATCAAACAAGAAATTCTTGATGAGGATGAAGGTGTTGACAGCACATTCAAGGATGGAAAGGATACTGTCACAATCCCCAAGACAGTAACCTTACCAAGCAATCAGACACTAAGTTCAAAAGATGCTGTCACAGTTGGCAAGACAGAATCTTCCAAAGATACTGTTAAGAATGGTTCCAAGATAGTAACTTTAAAACCTTCTGTCAAGACAGTAGGAATAAAAGATACTGTCAAGGAAAGTTCGACAGCAACTTCTGAACATACTGTCAATCCAGTAACTCCCAAGTCTAAGAATAGGAATGGAAAGGTAGGAGTCAACAAAGGAAATGGATACACTAATGTTGGAGGTGCTTCTAGGAAACTATGCAATAACTGTGGATCTACTCATCACTTAACACATGTTTGTAAGAAACCAATTGAGGATAAGATCAATGCAACTGAACTCAATGGTAACTTACACAGAACCCCCCTTATTCATAGAACTATGAGTGTCTGTAATAACATTGAATGTATGCCATGCAAAATCACTGCCATGAGTACATGCTTTAACTTACCTATTCTCACTACTGAAAGATCAAGTCATTGAATCACTGCCATTGAATCACTGCCATTGAATCTTAGACACATTCTGTTTTACAGGGCAAGAAGAGAGATCAAGTCATGTGGATCATTGACAGTGGTTGCTCAAGACACATGACAGGTGATAAAGCCCTGCTATCACATTATGTTGAGAAAGCTGGCCCAATCATAACCTTTGGAGACAACAGCAAGGGTTACACAGTGGGATATGGCTGTCTGGAAATTGGAAATGTTGTCATTGAAGATATTGCTCTTGTGGATGGATTGAAGCACAATCTACTCAGTGTCATCCAATTCAGTGACAGAGGATTCAAGGTTGATTTTGACATGATGTTGTTTAACATCTATCACAAGAAGAATAGTAGCCTCTCTCTAAAAGGGGTTAGAAAAGGAAGCCTGTTTGTTGCTGACTTAAATTCAACAAAGAAGGATAAGGTTTACTGTTTTTACAGTAAAGCTACTGTTGGTGACAGTATGCTTTGGCACAGGAAGCTCTCACATCTCAACTTCAAGATAATGAATATTCTGATGAAGAAGGAGTTAGTGAGAGGTTTGCCCCAACAGGAATTCTGTCAAGAAGGACTGTGTGAAGATTGTCAAATGGGCAAACTAAGAAGAGCTGTGCACAAATCCAAGCAATTGAACACCAACATAGAAGCACTCAAGTTGATTCACATGGATCTCTTTGGACCAGTCAATGTACCATCAATGGCCAAGAAGAGATATGCCTTAGTTATGGTGGATGATTACTCAAGGTACACTTGGGTGAAGTTTCTTGAATCCAAAGATGAAGCTGCTCAAGTGATCATTGATCAAGTCAGAGTTCTTGATAGAACTCCAAACTCAAAAGTTCAAATCTTGAGGAGTGACAATGGTACAGAATTCAGAAATGCCACTCTTGGAAATTTCTTTAAAGATGAAGGAATTGTACAACAATTCTCTGCTGCAATAACTCCACAGCAGAATGGAGTTGTAGAGAGAAAGAACAGGACTCTCATTGAAGCAGCTAGAACTATGTTGCATGATGCCAAACTTCCAACATATTTCTGGGCTGAAACTATCAACACAGCCTGTTATACTCAGAACAGAACCATGATCAACAAAACTCATGCAAGTACACCTTACTGTCTGTTAACTGGAAAGAAACCTACTGTCAAATATTTTCATGTGTTTGGGAGCAAATGCTTTATGATGAAGGATAACCATGAGAAGAAAGGAAAATTTGACACCAAGGCTTTTGAAGGACTATTCATGGGTTACAGCACAGAAAGGACTGCCTACAGAGTTTATGTTATGGAACACAGGATTATTGAAAAAAGTGTTAATGTCACATGTGATGAAACCAAGTTTCAGGACTGCATGAAGAAGGAAAGATGCAGACATTCAGATTTGAGAATCAAGGATACTTGGAAGCTGAGGAAATTGTGGATGAAGAACCTAGCTTCACTCAAATTGTTGAAGTTGATAAAGATACTGTCAATACCACTACTGTCAACCAAACTCCAGCTCAGTCACAGACCATAACCTCTAACATTCATAATAGTGGTGACTCTGGAGACAATGAAGAACATGGTGAAGACAATGGGATTGGTGATCATTCAACTCAACAAACTGAAGCAAATGTTCCTGTTCAGTCAAGTAGCTTGCCCAGAATCACCAAGTGGAACAAGGATCACTCAAGTGACCTCATCATTGGTGACCCTAATTCTGGAGTAAGGACAAGGAACAAAGTCTCTACTGATAGCATGTTTTCATGCTTCCTGTCTCAAATGGAACCCAAAACAACTGATGAAGCATTGTTGGATTCTGACTGGGTGATAGCCATGCAAGAAGAGCTAAATTAGTTTGAAAGGAACAATGTATGGAAGCTGGTTCCAAGACCTAAGGGAAAGTCAGTCATTGAGACCAAATGGGTTTTCAGAAACAAGCTTGATGAAAATGGATCAGTGACAAGAAACAAAGCAAGGCTAGTAGCTAAGGGTTACTGTCAACAGGAGGGAATAGATTATGATGAGACATTTGCACCTGTTGCAAGACTTGAAGCTATAAGAATCTTTCTAGCCTATGTTGCACACTGCAACTTCAAAGTATTTCAGATGGATGTCAAAAGTGCCTTCCTAAATGGAGAATTGGAAGAAGAAGTGTATGTTGAACAGCCACCAGGGTTTGAGGATGATGAAGTGTATGATTTTGTATACAAACTCTTCAAAGCTTTGTATGGACTAAAGCAAGCACCCAGGGCTTGGTATGACACACTTTCCACTTTTCTCTTGGACAATCAGTTTACTAGAGGAGTGGTGGACAAGACACTTTTCTACAAACACCATGGCAAGGACATCATTCTGGTACAAATCTATGTGGATGATATCATTTTTGGTTCAACAAATGAGAGGCTGTGTGAGAAGTTTTCCTCTCTCATGAGTAACAAATATGAGATGAGTATGATGGGAGAATTGTCATTCTTTCTGGGATTACAAATTCTTCAACAATCTGATGGAATCTTCATTTGTCAAGCTAAATACATCAAGGAACTTCTCAGAAAGTTCAACTTGGAAGATTCATCACCTGCAAAGACACCAATGTCCACCTCAACTAGTCTGGATCTTGATCCTAAAGGGAAGAAAGTTGACTCAAGCACCTATAGAGGCATGGTAGGATCTCTCCTATACCTAACTGCTAGCAGACCTGACATCATGTTTGCTACATGTCTCTGTGCAAGGTTTCAAAGTGATCCAAAGGAGTCTCACTTAGTAGCCATCAAGAGAATCTTTAGATACCTAAAAGGCACTCCTAACCTAGGTCTTTGGTATCCCAAGAACACTGGATTTGATCTAATTGGCTACTCAAACTCAGACTATGTTGGATGCAAGATTGACAGAAAGAGTACTACTGGTATCTGTCAATTTCTTGGTGGAAGATTGGTCTCATGGTTTAGCAAGAAGCAGCATTCAGTTTCTACCTCAACTGCAGAAGCTGAGTATATTGCTGCAGGCAGTTGCTGTGCACAAATTCTATGGATGAAGAATCAACTTCTGGATTATGGTCTAGTGTTAAGTGAAATTCCTATCTACTGTGACAACACTAGTGCCATAGCCATTTTAGACAATCCAGTTCAACACTCTAGGACAAAGCACATTGATATAAGACATCACTTTATCAGAGAGCATGTTGAACAAGGAACTGTGAAGCTGATCTATGTCCCAACTGACAAGCAACTTGCTGACATCTTCACTAAGCCATTGGATGAAGCAACCTTCAACAGGTTGGTAAGTGAATTGGGAATGCTGAACCTGGTATGTTGATTTACTCAGTTTTCTATAATTCCAAATTCACTATTGAAGCTCATGACAGCAACTTCAAACCTGCTGTCAAGAGAAGTTACTGTCTACTTGGTCTATGTCTGTTATGTGACAGCATGTGTTGATTTGACTTTTTATGTCAGTATTTTGTGCCAGTCTCATACTTTTAAACCGTGTATGACATTAATGTGGTTACTTGTTAAGTTTGAGAGATAAAAATCTGTTCCATTGGACTTTCACACCTTTTTGCATTAATCTGTAGGATTAAAGGAGGACACGACCATTAATTACTTTTGTGGTAGTTGTATGGGTACTCTAACTGTTGACCATTAGACTTTAATCCTTAGACGATTTTGCCTATAAATTAACCTTAGGTTTCACCAGTCTGCTCTCAGTTTTAAAGTAAATAATGGAAAACAAAGTAGGAATTGAAGTTGGGCTAAAGAAGTGTGATAGTGAACCCTACAATGAAGAGATTGAGGAGCTCTTCGAGGTGCTGTTGGATGCCCTCGATGAGATAGACGAAGAAAAGAAACAGGAAAAGGAGGCCAAGGCTCAAGAAGAAGAGAAAGAGCTTCAGGCACTTCTCAAGGAAGAAGGTCGCTCTGAAGAAGAGATTAAGGCAGAGACTTTAGAACTAGTTGATAAAATCATAGAATAATGTACTCAATGTTCTATTTTAATGATTTTATTAATAATAATAAAAGTTCTTGTTTTTCTTTGTTACTGAGTATATGACTTGTTTGTGTAATTTGCTTAATATCTGTGTTCAAACGATTACATTGCTAAATCCATAATTTGTCAATATTAAGTTAAGTGTATGAATAAAGCATTCTAATAAGTTCATGACAGAACCAATTTCCAATCGAAGTTACTGTCGTTAAGAAGGGTACTGTCGTGTGTTTCTTGACAGCAGGAAAAGACTTTTTGTCCAGACTTGTAAAGGATACTGTCATTCATATGCTTAACGGTGACAGCAAGTTTTTGCGCAATAGTTGCTGTCGCGCAAAACCTACTGTCACCACCCCTTATTACTGACAGATTGTTTCTAGCGCACAGGTTACTGTCAACAATAGTGGACCGTTGAAATTGGATATTTATCCCACGTTGGTCAGTGAATAACGGGCAGTAACTCACGTGGTTAAGAGTGGGTTAAGACACGTTCCTGAAATCCACTTTTTATGCACATAACGTTTGAGATACCCCTATTTATTCCACAGTTACTCAAACATATCTTTCTCTTTCTCATCAAACTCAAGGCAAAATACCTTTCTTCCAGCAAAAATCAACTTTCGTACTTTCTTCTTTTCTTGAAATCTCCATGGCCCCCAAACAGACTCTCTCTCAAACAAACTTTGCTGGCATCTTTTCCCCAAATGATGCTGGTGAAGGCTTCAAAGGACTCGTGTTTTTCTTGAACAAGTCCTATCTCAGTTATGCCATCACCTCAACCCCCATTCTCGACTTAGACAGACTTGAGGCGTTTTGGCAAACTGCTGTTGCTCAAACTGAGGGTGTGAACCCGAGTATTCAATTCACAATCTCTGGGCAACAATACACTCTTACAGTTGAGGTCATCAACACTGCTCTTGGAATTACCCTTGAAGCAAGACAACAATTTACTGAACTTGCCAATGATGACACTCTCAAGAAGCTCTTCTTGAAGATTGGGTATGCAGGCCCTATTCTCGAAGAGGGGACTACCACATGGTATCCAACTGGTGAAATGGATAGGAAGCATCTGAGAAAGGAGTGGAGCATGATATTTGATGTGATGGTCAAGGTGTTCTCTACCAAGTCCACAGGCTGGAATGGAATACCCTCCTACATCAAGAAACTGACACATTCTCTTGTCCATGGATACAAGGTGAATGTTGGAGCTCTCCTCATGGCACACCTCAAAGCTGCCATAGGTAAGAAGGTATCAATCTACCCTCGCTTTCTTATGATGTGCATTAATTCATTCTGTGATTTTAATGATGCTGCCCCTCGTTTAGAGGCTTGCTCAATTTTGAAAAAGAACACACACATATTGTTATCATCACAGGATCTCAATGCACACATTCCACTCTGTTTCCCTCAGCACATGGTTGATCAAGTGTCCAACCTTGATTATCCATTACCTTCTGGTTATGATTCCTTTACTCTTGTGAATGAAACTGAATTAGACCCAAATTCAGTTAACCCACATTCAACACCATACACTCAGCCTAGGCCCTCTAGACTTCCCAAAGCCCAGAGAGAAGCCTTGCAAGAATCCAGAAAAAGGCCCTTAGCAGCTGATGTTGGTGGTAGCTCTGTTAGTCAAGAGGGAGACACTGCACCTAGTGCAGCAAATAAGGTAGTCAAACAGAACCCCCAGTGGTTCCCTCTGAGCCTAAGAAGAAGAGAGCTAGGAGGGCCAAAACCACTGTTAGCCAAGCTGCAGTTTCTCAACAGACTGTAGTTACTGAAAGGGATTCAAACACCTCCCTAGATGTGCCTTCTCAACAAGGTGCATCTATTGAAATTGGCCTGTCTCCCAAGGCACCCCGTACAGAGTCTGCACAAACTCATGGTTCACAACCTGAGATACCCCCACTTGAAGAAACACACAGTGAGTTAGGGCACAGTGAGGATTTCTCTACTCCTATTGATGGTTCACATGTTTCATCTATGAATCAGCCCCCACTCTCTGCTACACTTTCACCTTCTTCCTTCCCTACACATTCTTTTGTTTCTTCTCAACAACCTAGAGAAGGGGACAGTCCCAACCCTTCAGGTTTTGATCATCCATCTCCAATCATGGATGAGCCCCCATCTAGTGGTCCACAAGAACCCATTTCTCAAAGTGAGATGGACACCATTCCTCCAAACACTGAGCTAGGGCAAAGTGGTATTTTGTCAGAAAATGAAACAGCCAACACTTTGTCTGAACTCCAAGGAGCATCTTACCTTCAGGAAGATGCTGTCACAGCCTCTGTTGCTGTCAAAGACACTGGCAATGTTGCTATCCTGGACACAGCTGACGTCATGGGTGGAGAGAAAGATACTGTCACTACAGAACCTACTGTCACTCCACCTCCCAAAGTTGTTGTCATGCCAGAACCTGTTGTCCAGTCCTCTCAGCCTGATTTTGATGCTGTAATCATTGAGGATGCCTCTGATGATGATCTACCTCTTGCCAAAATCTTAAAGGTACATTCTAATCTACTCCTTCCATGCATGTTAGTACTGCTCATACCCATGCATCTAGGTTGAGTGAGGGTGTGCAAAAGAAAAGAGAGATAAAAGAAAAGAGAGGTGAGCATAAAAATGAGAGGCAGCCAAATGAGCTGGCAAAAGGAGAGGGACTTGAGCATGTCCAGAGAGATATTGAGGGAGCCCACACTATTCAGGCATTAGGCCTTGAGAGTCAATCTGTGAGGGGTGATGAGATCACTCAAAAACACCCTGAGAGTGTGAGAACCCCCATAGCCTCCAAGCCCCTTTCTTTTCCTTCCCCTCCAAGAAGGTTAAGGTATGGTGGCCCCTCTGGTACTTATGGTAACAGGATTGCAGCTCTGGAAGGACAGTGTGCTACATTGAACTCCAAGATGGACTCTCTCTCTCAACTGGTGGTTGATGGTTTTGCTGCTACTCAGCTCTCCATCTAGTTCCTTACTGACCTAGTAGCTGCCAACTCAACTAAGGGGGAGAAGGTAGCAAGATCAGAATCATTGCCTATTCAGGAATCAGGTGGAACTCAGGGGGAGCCAGTATCTGTGAAGACCAGAGGGGGAGCTAAAGGGAAAGCAATGTCTAAGGGGGAGCAAGTCAAACCAAGCAGTGGACAACCAAAGGATAAAGCTGAAGAGCTTGTTGAAGTGGACATGGATGGTGAAAGGGTGTTAATGTCCAAGGCAACTCAAGATGCACTGCAAAGAAGACCTGCATCTAAACACCCAATCTTGCCTCCTGTGGTAATTAAAGAGCCAACTCCAGAAACTCAAGAAACTACTCTACAGAAGAAATGGAGAGAAATGGAGGAACAAAACAAGCTTGGGAAAGGTAAAGGGAAACTGCCTGAATCCATCCAAAAGGGAATTATTTGGTCAAATGGCACTGAATTTGATCAAGAAGAAGCCAATGTTTTGATGGTGGATTACAGGGAGAGCACATTACTCAACCATGACAGTGAATTTAGCAGTTTGGTGGAAGAAGCAATGAATGCTCCAAGCAACCGTCCAACCAACACCACAAAACTGTTAAAGGATCAAATCACTAGTGTTAGTGTAATGGTGAATGATGAGAAAAGATGGGCTGTAAGTATCTATTTCACTTCTGGCATATCTTATTTCATCACAATGCAGTTATTGCAGAGTCTGCCAGCAAAGGTGTTGTGTGCTTTGAAGGGAAAGATCAGGGCAACTCAAACACCATTCAATGAAATATTGGATATGCAAATCCAGAACCTGCTCACACAAAAGCTACCTGAAGTCTACACAAATCCACCAAGTGTTTTCTACAGATCTATAACTAAGGATGGCACAAGAAGGAACAGCTTCATGAATTTGGTTGGCACATCCAGAATGGAAACCAAGTCAATTCTGAAAGTGTTAGATGGAATACTCAATTCAAATGCCAATCCAGGAAGAGTTTATGCTGTTCAAGAGATCTACAGAATGCTGGTGTTGAGAGACAAGGCACTGGGAGCTAGAGTGAAGGAACTAATCTCTAGAGCCAATGCCAAAAGAAATGATCAAGGTGGAAGCTGTCTCTATAACCTTCCTCCTCAGGATGATGATGATGATGAGGTTGGAGGTGGTGAAGCTTCTGGAAATGCTGGAAATGCTAGTGGAAGTAATTCTGGGAATACTGGTATTCAATCTCAGAATGAAGGTAATGAAGAAACTCCTAGTCAGGAAAAAAAGATGCTGTCACCAAAGGTACTGTCGACAAGGAAACTGTCAAAGAAGATGCTGTCATAGAAGATACTGTCGACAAAGGTACTGTCAAGGAAGGTTCTGTCAAGGATGAAGCCAAAGCTGCTGTCAAGCCCAAGAGACTGAAAGCTAAAGCTAAGGCATGGTTTTCTAGACAGAAACCTGCAGGAAAGCACATGTTCTCAGGAAAGGAAAAGGCCACTGGATTAGGCAGAAATCTGAAGATGCCAATTCAATCAATACCTCCCAACAGTCTTAAGGTACAACAAATGCAATCAAAAGAAATCAAGAGTGTTGAGATTAAGCCGGATGCTAATCAAGAGGTTGCTGAGTACATTATGTGGTGGCCAGAATCAAGATCTATCAGGATGAACAAGGACTTTGATCTTGTAGCCACATCACTCATTGGTAACATGATGGAAATAGATAAAAGAAGAATTGATTTCTTCTACTTGGAAAGGATGGTAGAGTTGATGGAAAGCTATGATGATGTTCCAGAGCTTGTCATGGAACATATTCTGAAATATCAGGCTGATAGGGATGCTGAATTCTATCAGAAATTTGGCTACAATTTTGCAGATTTTGATGATGCTGATATTCTCACTGATCTACCACCTTCTCCTATACCATACCACTGGTACTATGAGTTTGAGGATTTACCCACAGAAGAAGGGCAAACCCAACCAACTCAGGAAAGGGAACCCAAGCCAAGCAAAAGACTTGAATCTTCTCAATATTCTCAAACTAAGTCAGAACTTGATAAGAAGGAAGCTGAACTACTGGAAAGATGCAAGGTCTCCAACAAGGCAGAAAGTGAAGCTCCAAATTATCAATCATGTATGCTGGAAAATCCCCTAAGAATGAAGTATCTAAAAGAAGAAATCTATGTTTGCAGCTTTCACAAGCTAAAAACAACTATTCTGAAGGATTTACAGTATATGGTAGCTGGATCAATTCATCCCTTGGAGCAGATTTGTTCTGATGAAATAGAGAAATTATTGAAAGGGAGAAAAGGAGAAGACTCAAAGCTGGACAAGCAAAGGAGAAGGACTCTCAATGCTTATCCTGGAAGTAGATTCAAGCTCATTCTTGAAGAACTTCACTTCAGAACCTATCCATATGATATAGAGCAATGGCTGAATCTCAGGGATGCTAGTTCTCTCCTCTCTCCTACCATAAAGAAGATCATTGAAGAAGTAGAGGATGCTGCAGTTTCTGCTGCTGAAATTTCTCTTATAGAAGGTCTAAGAGGCTGCTTGGTAGAAGCTCTCAAAAGAGAGGATGTGGCAAGGCAGAAGAAGAAATCTCAAGCTAAGTAAAAATTCTTAATCCAATCTGATCTTGTTAGTTAAGTTGTCAGCACATATTGTAAATTTGTTGTTATTTTCCATAAAAACAAATTGGGGGAGATTGTTGGGATTTATGGGTGATAACATAGAAACAACTTAACTTTGAATGTACTTAATTTTTAATTAAGTAGAACATACTGTCACAACCAAAGTATGTTCTTGTAATCAATATGTAATGTTATTCTAGTTGTATAATTTGAAAGAAGTTCACTTGCTGTGTTCAAGCCTCAAAGGATGCATAATTAGATGACAACATGAATAAAGGTTACTATCCTAAATCTTCGACAGTAAGATTACAAGAAGACAGAATGTTGAAAGTCAAGACAGCATATTCACTCTGACAGCAACATTGGCGGAAGACTACGCGACAGCAACTTTAGCCCTCGACAGCAAGTTTGGAAACCTCGACAGCACACTATGCGGGGAACTCCTACTGTCACCAAAGGCACATTCCTGTGACAGCAAGCTTTGTGGCAAAAGTAACTGTCTCGAGAAAGACCCTTGTTCTAAGTATCTTTCTCAGTCAAATCCCGTGACAGTTTCAATGTTCAAGAAACAGGCGTGTTGCAGTATCCCTAAGTTGCACCAAGTCTGCAAGACTACGACAAAAGCTTCAAGCACTGCAAAACAAAAGCGAATCAATTCAAGAGCAAGGTCAAGTCTCTATTTGCTGAATTGTTTAAGCTGGAAATAGAATGAATCTAGGTTGCTTTCTTTATAATGTATATCTGACATGTTAGCAATTTAGGAAAGTCACATGGGTAAGACAATCTGTAAGAAGCTGCCACTTGCCAGTGACAGCAACTTCACAAACCCGTGACTGATAGTGATAGGATTAGTCTTATACCTATTGTCAATTCATTCTAGATATGTAACGAAGACAAGCAAGTGTCTTAAAGAAAAACTGAAGCTCAAGAATTCTCTCTTGAGGTTGTAGCAACACTTTGAAAAATAAATAAAACATTTATTTTGTGAATCATGTCTTCTCGATTACACTGTTTGTGAATGCATACATATTATTGATAACATTCAATCTTAGTTTTGGTTGTTGAAACTGAGATTGAATTTTATCAGTATTGCATTCATCCCCCCCCCCCCCCCCTTCTACAATACACAAGGACCAACAAATACTTCTGATGATAATAATGTTACTTCACTAGCTCATTATATCTTGTGCTCACTTCTCTCCGGAACACAGAACTCACTGTGAGTCTGCGACATTGATCACAGATGTCCGTTTCAGGCCCAATTCAACTCAGCTACTGACAGCTTCATATGACAAGTCTGTGAGATTGTGGGATGCAGCTAATGTAATTATCTATACTCAGTTGTGTATACTTGTTTTTAATTCTGAATAATATTCAGGCGTTGAACCGTCAGACATTTTTATTACATCACCTCATACTTGTTCCTTTTCTTTGTTAATTCCTCTAACTTGTTCTTGCCGCCAAGTTACTGTCTGCAAGCTTATATTGGGCACACCTCTCATGTTATCTCCCTAGACTTTCATCTAAAGAAGAATGACATGTTCTGCTTTTGTGATAGTGACAATGAAATTCGTTACTGGAACATCAGTCCATTTTCATGTACTCGAGTTTCAAAGGTTGGTCCATGAAACTTACCTTTCTTCTCCCAGACAAATATAAATTTTATTTAAATTGTAACCTATCTTGTTTTTTTTATTTATTGCTCTTGTCAGCAACGAGGTAATTCACAAGTGAGATTTCAACCAATAAGTGGTCGCCTACTAGCAGCAGCATCAGATACAGTTGTGTCAATCTTTGATGTTGAAACTGACATGCAACGACATTCTTTTCAGGTTTGGCATTTGATGTTATTTGTTAGTGTTTAGTGTTCTCTAATCCTTCAACATTTTTGGTCTGACCCTCTGGGCATAACTTCTCATTGCTAATTACATTTTGATTTGCCACCTGGCATGTTTTATCAGGGACACAGCAGCGTGGTTAACTACCTATGCTGGGATCTAAATGGTGATTATTTGGTCTGATGGTAATTATCCTTCATAAAATAGCACTAGTTTATGTACTAATTACACGGCACAGGTGATTTCCAGAGCATCACATGTTAACAAGCAAGCCAAGAGAGGACAGAATTTAAATAGGAGTACATTTTATGCAATCATAATTTAAAAGTATCTTATTAAGCATTGGAACAGTATAGTGATTGACTGAAGGTTTAGTAAAAGGACAGGTTGTTAAATAACAATTTCAAATTTGTACTAATTGTTCCCATGCCCATGGTTTAATTATATTTTCTAAGATTTAGATAAGGTGTTTTGTTTTTATGATTTATGAAGTCCTTTAATTTAAAGTACTGATATATGATTGTAGCTGTTGTGGGAATGTACAGGTTGAGCTCCTTCTGTAGGTTTGAATCACGATGTCATGGCATCACAACTAGAGATGCATCATTAACAGAAGTTTCTGAAATGGGATCTTCATTTGGAGAGCTAAAACTGAAGTTGCAGCACTTGGGGACCTATTGTGAAGATCTAAAAAAGACTCTAAGGCAAGCAACACAAGGAAAGAATTACCAAGGTTTTGAAAAACTAGGAAATGTGCCTGAAAAATTAGGAAATGTGCCTATATGAATGTAGTTTTGATATTTGGATGTTTTGGATTATGTAGTTAGTTTCGATATGAATTGGATAATATAGTTGGCCTATTGAATTTTATATTTGGTTTTAGTTTATATTGGCCTTTTGATTTCGATATTTGGTTTTGGTTTGGCTTTTTGATTTTGGTCATTTGGTTTTGGTTTTTGGCCATGTCAAATAGGGCATTCATGTATTAAAAAAATACAGAACTTACATCACTTTCGCAAAAAATCGATGTTAAATATCACAAGTAACATCAGAACACTAATGTCTAAAGAATAGAAACCGCTGTAAAAGAGAAACATAATCATCAGTTCCTTATTAAGAAACCGATGTTAAAAAGGAACATAGACATCAGTTCCTTATTAAGAAACCAATGTTAAAAAGGAACATAGACATCTGTTGCTTATTAAAAAACCGATGTTAAAGATTAACATAGACATCGGCTAAAAACCGATGTCTAATACCCCTACCTTTCTCTACACATGCAAAGACATCGCTTCTCTTTTTCAATAGACATCGGTTTTTAGCCGATGTCTAATGCAGTTTTTCTAGTAGTGGCTATAGGCCGTGGCCAAGCCCGCACGGATTTGTTTTTGGGCTCCTCCTAAAAGGCCTCATACTAATGGAGTTGTTTTTGGCCGGCTTATATTCAAGATAATTCTTCTTTATTTTATCGATGTAGAACTTGGGTTGACACCTACTCTACACAATACATCATATCAATCCAACAAAGCTAAAAACATTTGTATGTGTTAGTTGTTACTCCCTCCGTCCCTTTGAATTGTAAACATTGAGGGTGGGCACGGAGACCAAGAAAAAATATAAAAAATGAGTAAAATTAGATTAAAAGTGGGTAAAGTGGTGGGATCTATCAATATTTAATAATAGATTTGAGATAATGGAGGAAAGTAGTGGGTGTAATAGTGTTTTATATTATTATAGAATAGAGATAGTGGAGAAAGTAGTGGGTGTAATAGTGTTTTATATTACTAAAAGTTACTATTTTGGAATGTATAGAAATAAAAGGTACATCCCAAAATGAAAACTGTATAAAAATGAATTGGACAGAAAGAGTATTTGTTTACTTGTCTAGGTAATCAAATTCAAACTTACTATGCTTAATTTGGAATATTACAAACACCCCGTCTTGTTGACCATATCAATGTCCTCATTGAACATACAAATAAACCCATAAATGACCTTAAGGCTCTGTTTGGGATTGCTGTTAAAAATTGATGTGCGGTTGAAAAAAGTGCTGTTACAAAAATCAGATAATTGTTTGGTAATATTTTTGATATGTGCATGTTTCGAAGTATAATATAAAAAATTAATGTTGTTGGTAAGGTTTGATGTTGAAATCAGTAGATGCTTCCCGCAATAGCTGAAAAACAGCTTTTTTTAAAAACATGGGGGAATATGTTTTCTCTAAGAGCAGCTTTTCAGTTAAAAGCAGAAAAGCAGCAATACCAAACGGGCCTAAGTTTACGACTCAATCCATAAATGACCCTGACAACCACCACAGGTCAAAAATAGTATTACAATTAAACATCTATTAACATTAAGCTAATGTACTTAAAAATGTAAATGTTCAGTCTTTAAAAAGGACTAAATATTCCGTAACATGTTTCAAATAGATGAATATTATATAGTTTTATATCGTCTTACCTATTGGAAGAAAAAAAACAATTTTACTTCATCGATTAAAGAAAAAATAAATGAATACGTATTATTATTCGTTATGGTCAGTGGTATGTTGATTTAAGTTAAGCACTAACTTGTATTGTTTGGTTGAATTGCACTTTCATTAATTAGTACTTGAATCTAGTAATTAATGAAAAGCTGAATTAAAAAATATGACATAAAATTAGTTGTTCGACTACTCTTTCTATGTACTGTCCGATCATCCAATTTTTCGTATTTTTAGCTCAAAAAAATTAATAGAATTGATTTATGTTCAATTCATTTACTATTTACATCATATTATTATTGTAAAATTTTTGTTTCATACGATTGTAGATCCATTAATTGGTTATTATATATGAGCAACATAAAAATTCATTTATGCAGTTTTCATCAATAATATTTTTTATTCAATGTAACATATAATTGTTCGGGTATACTAAATTATTCGTTTGAAATATATATTTATTTCCGTCCATTTGCATTGAGAATCATTTAATATTTACATGTTGCACAATAATTTCATGATGTAATTATATTTTTGAAATTTTGACTATATGAATTTAAAATTGACAGATAGGATACAAACATTAATGATTGTGCAAACTTTTAAGCCCTAAAATCACATATTTATAACAAGAAAATAATGAAAATTTTGTATAGTTGAAAATGTAAAAGTAAATATTGTTGTTATAAAAGTAATTATCTTGCTATTATAAATATTAAAAAAATTATATAAAATATTATGAGTAAATGAATCAACTGTTTAATAGCATAAGATCATGTGGGGTTCGTTTGACACCTTAATGTTTTAATGTTTTAGATGAACTGACTTAACATGAACTGATTACTTAATGATATCAGATCTCCTGAGAATGGTTTCAGGTTCAAGTCCTCTCACCCCATTTATTTAATTTAAATATTTGTTGGTATTGCTAATCGGTATATATTTGGTTGTTTATGTTGTCCTGACAATTTAGCTGAAAATCAGGGTCACTTTACGCGATCGACCTTTAGGAGAATTGTTTTAGATTTTTAACTATCAGCAATAAAAATATGTGACTTGGAATGATGTATGTGTAACAATAATGTATTATTTAATTTATATTGATAAAAATAAATAAATGTTATCGTTGTGGAAGTGAATATCTTGTATATTAAATAAAAACAATTTTTTTTGTAAAATATTACATGTAATTGAATCTGCATATAAATAAATAGGTATGACCCTAACAACATATTAACATTATAAAAGACAAAAATGATTGTGCAATAATTTACTTAGAGTTAAAAAAATTAATAACTTGATCAATTTAGAAAAAATAAATGGAGTTCGTGCAATTTAAGAAATTAAGCTAGAATGGTTGTGCAAAAATTCTGCGGGAACCCATCTAATAAAATCTATGTTATTTGTTCCCTCATTTTAGTACAAAAGGAGTTAATAATGACTTCAAAAAAGTGAAAGTGATTATACATTATCATTTTAGGCCATTTTGAACTTAAAATGATTTTTTCAAGATTTAATAATAGTGATTTTACTGGTTTACAAACTTTTGTTAAAGTATGTATTGTTGAGTATACAACAACGAAATCAAAACTCAAATCGAATAAACAAGAACAAGAAAATAAATGACAATGATACAGGACAAAGATTTACGTGATTCGGAAATTCCTACTCCACAAGCCGCACTAATTTTGTATTGATCTCTTACAACTATGTTGTGTTATGTTGTGTTCTCATATGGTGGTGTTTTACAATTATATGAGATTATTTATAAGAGAAAAAATGGGTCTAAACTAATCAAAGTCTAAATCTAAAATTTTGAAATTACTAACTCTAATTAGAATTCAAATCTGAAAATTCTAACTCAAATCAGAAATCAATTCTGAAATCTGTTAACTCCACAAACCCAACATGTACTCGGTACAAATAAATACTATTCATATAAAAAATTTCATATTATTATATTTGTTTTTCTACAACAATAAACTTTTATCAATAAAACAAACTATAAAAATATATGTATTTCATGTAATACAAATGAATAGGTTCCGAAATATATGCATATTAAAATTGATAAACTTTGTCATGCATGGTAAGAGAACGATTACAAGTGAACGGACACACACATCTTGGAATAGATATATACCATCAAGCTCATCATTCAATCCTCTTGACAAAGCCAAACTAATATATCAAGTACCTTGAGATAATGATGTTATATCTTTCCAAAAGATGAAATAGCGCGTACGAACTGTTAGAAAATAAATGTATTATATTATTTATATTTGTGTAAAGGGTATTTTGGGGACTTTAATTTATGCTAATTTATTATATCTATACTATATTATTAAAGCCGAAACATTAAAAGTTTTGGTTTTCGGTTTTCGGTCGGTTTTGGTTTTCGGTCTTTTATTATATTTAATAAATAATAAAAATATATAAATATAGTAACTAGATGATTGCATTTTATAATTAAAATATTTTTTTTCTAACAAAATCTACTCATTTTTCAAAAATATCATGGCAATTATCTTTAAATTAAAACATATTATATGTTATATTTGTTATCACAAAAATCTTTGTTTTCCAAAAATATGAGGTGCAATCCTTACTTAATTATTTTAAAATCTATTTTAATACTCTATTTAATAAATAATAAAATAATATAAAAATAGTAACTGACTGATTGTCTTTTATAATTAAAAAAAATATTCTAACAAAAGCTACTCCTTTTCCAAAAATATCACGACAATTACCTTTAAATTTAAATATATTATTTTTTATATTTGTTATCACTAAAATCTTTATTTTCCAAAAATATGAGGTGCAATCCTTACTTATTGATTTTAAAAACTATTTTAATACTCTATTTAATAAATAATAAAATAATATAAAAATAGTAACTAGCTGATTGCCTTTTATAGTTAAAACATTTTTTTCTAACAAAATCTACAAGCTATTAAAACACATCTAAAAATATTACGGGCAGTTACTTTTTTTAATTAAAACATGTTAAATTTTCTATTTGTCCTTATTAAAAAAACTTACTTATTTTAACATGTCAACGTATTTTTTTAATAAATATAATTAATATAATTAAAACACTTCTAAAAATATCACGGACAATTACTTTTTTTAATTAAAACATGTTAGATTTTCTATCTGTCCTTATTATTAAATAAAATAATATTCATAATACCTCATTTATCTTCTTTAGCCCCATATGTATTTTTTTAATATTTTTGTATGTTCCAATTAATATTTAAGTTTCTCATTTTATAATTTATCATATTAATTTTTACTTTTATTTTAATATTTTCCATTCACATTAAATTTTTTAGTTTATTATTTTTTAAGTTATAGGCTAGTAAGTATTATACTAAAGGATGTATTATAAACATTAAGTTTATTATAATAAAGTCTTTCGTTTCTCTCGTATCTGGTACAAGGAGGGTCTGTTATTTCCAACAATGTAATCACAGGATTGTAGAAGGGGGTTGAATACAATCCTTTCAATTTCTAGTTTTTTTTTTGCAAACAAAGATCACCTTAGAACAGAAATATAAAATTGCAATAAACAAAGAACACAAGAATTAAAAATTCAGGTGGATTGATTGTTCCACCTGAGAGATTTTATTTGAAGAAATCTCCGTGATGTTTAGAAGTAAACACACAGCTGTTAATACAATGTTTTTGCTTCAGCAATTTACAAAGGAATATTTTTTTAGCTCTAAAAATTGAAATTGATTTCTTAAACTCAAAAAGATTGCTACACTTTGTTATATATCTCAAGTTTACAAGCTAATTTGACATTTGGTATACTGGTATTGGTATTTTATTTGAGTTTAGTTTCAGCAATTTCTCGTCATGTATGTCTCATCGTCAACAGGTCCTTTGTCAACTGGTACTTCAAGTATATTTTGTTCTTCATGGATTCTGGATTCGGGTGTATCTCATCATATGTCTCTGAATTGGTCGTCATTTGTTTAATTGTCTGCTCATTCATCCTTATCTATCATGACTGCTGATGACACTCCTATGCCATTGAAAGGTGTTGGTTTTGTTGTTACTCCAACTGTGCCTCTATTTAATGTTTATTTTGTTCTGAATCTTAAGCTAAATCTTGTTTCGGTTAGTCAATTATGTGAGTCTTGTTACTTGGTCTTTTTTCCTTCTACTACTTATTGTGTTATGGATTTGAGTTCTCAAAAGGTTATCAGGAAAGGTCGTAAGCAAGAAAGACTTATGTTTGGGATGAACTAAATATATTTGTTGCTGGAACTCCTAGTGTTGATTTGTCCACTTTTCATTTGTGTGATTCTTCTTATGACTTTTACCTATGGCATACTCGTTTAGGCCATGTTTCTCAGGTTCGTTTACATTTTTGGGTTTCAATTGGAGCCTTGGACAGTTGAAAGCTCATGATATTTATGATTGTAGTGGTTGTAAACTAGTGAAATTTGTTGCTTTACCTTTACATAAGAGTTTTACATATTCTCTTGCTCCATTAGATGTTTGGGGACCTGCTCTTATGCCTAGAAAAGGAGGATCTAGATATTATGTTTCGCTAATTTATGATTTCGCTAGTTATACGTGGATTTATCTTATGAAGCATAGGTTTGAATTTCAGGATATTTTCAAAGATTTTAGAGCTCATATATAAACTCAACATAATATTGTCATTAAATATCTTTGTTGTGATTTGGAGGTGAATATAATTCTAATGCTTTTTGTCAATTGTTTGCTTCTAATAGGACCATACGTCAAACCCCATGCACTGACACTCCTCAACAAAACGGTGTTGCTGAAAGAAAACATCGTTTGTTAGGAACTATGTTGTTTCTTGATGATAACTAAATTAACTTAGTAAAAATTGTACAAGTAAAATGTAGCCATCAACGGATAGTATGTTTTTGCAGTATCCGTTGATGGGTAGCTTATCTACGGATAAGACTCAATGTAACATGCTTTTGTACTTCTGATGTTGAAGTTGAAGTAGTGTTGTTAGGTTGAATAAGTCATGTTGACTATTAATAGATATGTAAAATAGGGAGGCTAATTATAAATAGTTGATGCCTTGTAATTTTGCATAAGTGAAATTGACTGTCAACGGATAGCTTAATTAGCCTTCAATGGATGTGGAAAATGTACTGTCTACGGATAATAGCACTAACTATCTACGGATGTGATCAAGATACTATCAACGGATACAACTCAAGTAGCTTCTACGGATACACACTGTACTTTTGAAAGGGACAGATCAGTCAGAGCACATGGGTTGACAGACTACACAAAGCATGGAAGCCAGTATTTCTGGAAAGATCACAAGAAGAAGTAGCATTCTGTTTGTATGGTCAAAAGTAGCATTTCTATAAAAGACAATCAGCCAAGAAGGGGAAGCTACCAGCACATGGACCACTACTCATAATGAAGAAACAAGGATCTTGAACAGATTTACTTTTTGTATTATTGGCTGTTCGAAATACCTTGTAAACTTGGGAGATATAACCAAGTGTAGCATTATTCTAGAACAAGAAATCAGGTTAGGCAATTTAGAAAGCTAAAGGCAATATCCTTTGTAAATTGCTGAACCTAGAATAGTGTGTATGCAGCTGTGTGTTTATTCCTAAACATCACAGAGATTTCTTCAAATAAAATCTCTCAGGTGGACAAAAACAATCCACCTGAATTTTTAATTCTTGTGTTGTCTAATTTGTTTTTCTGTTCTTGTTTTAATTTCATATCTTCACTATCAAGAATCAAAGAAATTTTAAAGATTGTATTCAACCCCCCCCCCTTCTACAATCTTGATTCATTGTCTGGGAATAACAATTGGTATCAGAACAAGCTTCTAACATACAAGAAGTTCAAAGATCTAAAGACAACTGAATCATGGGTCAGAAGGATCATGGAGTCAAAATACCGGTTCTTGATAGAGAAAACTACTTTCACTGTAAAGTAAAAATGCGACTACATCTTATGTCTATGGATGAAGGTTATGTAGAGTGCATAGAACATGGCCCTCATGTACCAATGAAGCCAAACACCTAAATAGCTCAAGAACCTGCAGGAGCTCCAAGCACCATTCCAAATTTACGTTCAGAATGGACTCCTGAGGATGCCATTGCAGTTCCTAAATAAAAGAAGGTCATGAATATTTTGTTCAATGGCCTTGATTCTGATATGTTTGACAATGTTATTAACTGCTCTACAGCAAAGGAGATTTGGGACGTTGTCCAAACCATATGTGAAGGGACTGAGCAGGTAAGGGAAAACAAGATGCAGCTTTTCATACAACAGTATGAACACTTTTACTTCAAGAATGAAGAATCTTTGAATGATACTTTTAGTAGATTTCAAAAGTTTCTAAATGGATTGAAGTTGTTTGGAAGAGTGTATCAAGTCAAGGATTCAAATCTTAAATTTCTCAGAGCCTTGCCAAAGGAGTGGAAGCCTATGACTATTTCCTTGAGAAACACTCAAGAGTATAAGGACTTTACTCTTGAGAGGATGTATGGAACCCTAAAAACATATGAGCTGGAAATGGAGCAGGATGAAGAAATTGAGAAGGTTCAAAAGAAAACTGGATATGTTGCTTTAGTAGCAAGTGGTGAAAAGGCTGAGGACATGAAAGAAGAAGTTGTTGAAACTACACCAAGCCAAAGTGCTTGTGAAGGTAGAGCTGAATCAAGAAAGTGCAAAGGAAAGATGATTGAAGAAAGTGAGTCCTCCAATCAAGAGGAAATGGATGAGCTAGATGAACACTTAGCTTTTCTGTCAAGAAAATTCTCAAAGCTCAAGTTCAAGAGAAATCCTGAAGTGTCCAAACCATTCAGAAAGGACTCTCAAACAAACAAGAACTTTGTTGAGAGGTCCAAATTTAAATGTTTAAATTGTGGAATGGGAGGTCACTTTGCCAATTAATGCAGAAAACCAAAGGCTCATAAGAGTGACAGGAAGTTTGAGCCTGTTGATTACACAAGAAGAAATACTTTGATCTTCTCAAGCAAAAAGGTAGAGCATTCATAACACAGGACTATGACTGGGTTGAAGATGGGAATGACTCTGAGGAGGACACTGAATTTGTGAACCTTGCACTGATGGCTGATTCAAGTGAGCGGGAGGCCAGTTCATCATCCAATCAGGTAAATAGCACCAATCTCTCTGAGCTTTCTACTGAAGAATGCAATAATGCAATTAATGACATGTCCACTGAATTGTATCATATGCGTATTTCTCTTATATCACTTACTAATGAAAACTCCAGGATTAAAGATGTTAATCTTTTTTTAAGTGATAGGAATGCAGTTCTGGAAACTCAATTTATTGAGTTTGAGAAAATGATAGTGGAGTGTCAGGTTGCCAAGGATGATTTGCTGACTGTGCTTAAAAGAGAAAAATTCTCAAAGCTGAAAAAGTCAACATAGGTCACTTGTCCAACAAGCAATTGAAGGACAAGGTTGAGAATATAGAGGTCAAGACTGAGGTGAAAAGGAAAAAGAACAGAAATGGTAAGGTAGGGATTAACAAACATAACAACTATACACCTGACAAGTATGCTCCTAGGAAAACTTGTGTAAAGTATGGTAGTGTTAATCATTTATCTACCAATTACAAAACTGTTAAAACTTCATCTGTTCAAATGCCAATGCATGTACCCAATATGCCTATGCCTATTATGCATAACATGTTTGCACATACTGATCAAACATCAAATTTGTATGCCAATATGCCATTTGTCTCAAATCCTTATAAGAATGCATTCATAATGCCACAAATGACATGGAGCATGCCACACATGAATGCTATCTATGCACAAAATTCTCAAATGCCTGTGTCAAACATGTTTGCATATGAACATCCTCAGCATGTTGTCTCTCAGAGGTCAACACCCAGGGTCAAGGTTGATTTAACTCAACCTGAGATTAAGGTGCAAAATGACAACAAAGGCAAAGCTAACATGAGAGGACCCAAAGAAACTTGGGTACCAAAATCAACTTGATTTGGTTTTGTTGTGTGTAGGGATATAGGAAGAATCTATGGTACTTAGACAGTGGTTGTTCTAGGCACATGACTGGAGATTCTACCCTGCTCACAGAGTTTGTGGAGAAAGCTGGCCCTAACATTACTTTTGGAGATGACATCAAAGGTTATACTAAGGGATGTGGCTTGATTTCAAAGTAGAATATCATCATTGATGAAGTAGCACTGGTTGAAGGACTTAAGCACAATTTGATGAGTATTATTCAACTGTGTGATAGAGGTTTCTCAGTTTCATTTAATCAAGGAGCCAATGTTGTTTCCAATAAAGAAAACAACAATGTGGTGTTGACAGGATACAGAAGAGGTAATGTGTATATAGCTGACTTCAACTCAACAAGTTCAGATTCTATCACTTGTCTTCTGAGTAAAGCAAGCAAGGATGAGAGTTGGCTATGGCACAAAAGACTGTCACATTTGAACTTCAAGTCTATGAATGATTTGGTAAGAAGAGACCTAGTAAGAGGACTTCTTCCGTTGGAATTTTCCAAGGATGGACTTTGTGATGCTTGCCAGAAAGGAAGGCAAAAGAAGATTTCTTTCAGAAATAAGCTGGACTCATCAATTGAGCAACCTCTACAGCTGTTACACATGGATTTGTTTGGACCAGTAAATGTCATGTCAATTTCAAAGAAAATATATTGCCTTGTGATTGTGGATGATTTTTCTAAATTTACATGGACATATTTTCTGCACTCCAAAGATGAGGCAAGTGAAATCATAATCAATCACATCAAGGTTGCTAACAATCATCCTGATCTCAAAGTAAGAAGAATCAGGAGTGACAATGGCACTGAGTTCAAGAATTCAACAATGAGGCTATTTTGTGAGGAGAATGGAATCATTCATGAGTTTTATGCAGCAAGAACACCACAACAAAATGGAGTGGTGGAAAGGAAAAATAGAACTCTAATTGAGGCTACAAGAACAATGCTAGGAGAATCAAAGTTACCTACTTATTTAGGGGCTGAAGCAGTTAACACTGCATGTTTCACTCAAAATATTTCTTTGATCAATCAAGCAAAAGGAATGACTCCATATCATCTGCTCAAAGGAAGGAAACCATCCTTGAATTTTCTACATGTCTTTGGATGCAAATGTTTTGTATTGAGAAATCAAGGTGAAAATCTTGGAAAATTTAAGTCAAAGGCAGATGAAGCCACTTTTATGGGATATGCAGCTGGAAAAGCCTACAGGGTTTTTAATCACAGAATCAACATTGTTATGGAATCTGTACATGTTGTTTTTGATGATGCCAGAATTCAAGGTCTTACTGATGAGGGTTTTCATGAAACTCTCAGGTTTGAGAATGAGGTGGAAGGTCTCTATTATGATGATGAAGATGATGATTATGTGGATGAATCAGTGCCTCCAAGAATGATTATCTCAAATATCGATAACTCAAGTTCAAATGAGCCATCTATAGAAGGGATAATTGGAGCATCCGTAGGAAGCCAAAATGGAGCATCCGTAGGTGGATCACAACACAGAGTTATCACCTCGATAAACTCATGGGGAGTTTCTCTGAGTCAAGGATCAACCTCACATGATCATGCTGATGAGAATGATGTTACATCTTCAAGACCTACACCTGCAACAAGAAGAAAATGGAAAAGGGATCACCCATTTGAACTGATCATTGGTGATGCATTCTCAAATGTCCAAATTAGAAGAGCTACTCAGGATGAATGTTTATACAACAGCTTTCTTTCTCAAGAAGAACCAAAAAAAGTTGAGGATGTTCTTTTAGGTCCAGATTGGGTATTAGCTATGCAAGAGGAGCTAAACCAATTTGAAAGAAACAAAGTCTGGAAGCTGGTACCCAAACCTAAAGACAAAAGTGTTATAGGTACAAAGTGGGTATTCAGAAACAAGATGGATGAAAATGGCAATGTCACAAGGAACAAAGCTAGATTGGTTGCTAAGGGCTATTCTAAAGAAGAATGAATAGATTATGATGAAACATTTGCCCCTGTTGCTAGATTGGAAGAAATAAGGATTTTCCAAGCCTATGCAGCCCATGCCAATTTCAAAGTCTATCAAATGGATGTCAAGAGTGCCTTATTGAAAGGCATATGTCTAGGCCTATTTGTAAACACCGAGGATTCTACTCAACTTTAATTAAGATGTAATAAGTAAATAATAAAAATCAAATGTCACAGGAATCTCAGAAGATTATATCTGTCAAAGAATGAAGATTAAAGTCATCTACAGACTTGAAGTGATTCTACATTGAAAGAAGTTCAATTTATTGATCAAGCCTCGGTGAAGTATTCAAGCTCGGGGGATTTATTAAAGTGATGGGG
This sequence comes from Heracleum sosnowskyi, assembly GCA_030848705.1. Classification (NCBI taxonomy): domain Eukaryota; kingdom Viridiplantae; phylum Streptophyta; class Magnoliopsida; order Apiales; family Apiaceae; genus Heracleum; species Heracleum sosnowskyi. Next base: position 139,828,297 of record CM061236.1, read on the forward strand.
ATTTCAAGTGGTGACAATAAAAGATACTGGTTACAGAGTTCTTGAATGAAAAGGAAGTGAATCACTACTTAAAGTCAAACAGATAAAGAACAGACATTGTCGTTAGTCACTCATGAACCAGACAGTACATTGAGTGTCAACGTACTATTATGTTTATTCTTTATCTAAGTTTTAAGTGATTCTGAAATTAATTGAGAAGTCAACTAATTCTATTTATTCTCTTATAAATAATTAATACTATTAAGTAAATTATTTATTAAATTAATTCTGTAAAGAATTAATTTAATACATAATTTATTTAGTTTATTATTTAAATTAGAATAAAAATGAACTAGGAAGACTTAGGTTTGAACTAGGAAGACTCAGTTTATTGAACTAGGCCAAACCCTAGTCTTCCCGATTGTCTTCCCTTTGCATTTCTTGTCTTCCTGATTGTCTTCCAAGGGTAAATTGATAGTTTTCCTACTAGTCTTCCTAATGCATTTCTGTTAATGCATTGCACGTGGGATTAAAAAGGAAAGCATTGGTTTAAATAGAAAGTAAAGACAGAAGACATCAGTATCATTCAATTACATCAAAACAACAGAAAAGTAAAGACAGAGCATTCAACATAACATTCGACTGTCTTCAATTTCTTCACCTGTCAAGATTCAAAATTCTGTAGGAGTATTAATTCTTGATTGTTCTTAAACATTTAATCCATAAGAATTGTATCTCTTGTACTTCCTTGACTTCCTAGCGGATCATAATCCCTAGATATTATATCGAACTACTTTTTAGTATTCGATCCTTTTTATTACAAAAATAGATAAATTCATGTCGAATTTATTCTAGATTTGTTTTATCAAGAACCTTTGTAATCAGTGATCAAATTGTAACACTCCTCAAGTTTAATATAAGTTATATTTAACTTGAATATTGTTTCAGTTTTATTCCGCATTAATTTGTTCTAAATTGTTAAATATTTAAAAGGACAAATTCGATTAAATGGTATAGTTTGTATTCAACCCCCCTTCTACAAACTTATCAGGACCTAACAATTGGTATCAGAGCCTTTTGATTCATATACAAATCAAAGATCCAATTGTTTTGAGATTTTTTCTTAAACTCTGAAATTTTTAATTCTTCAAAAATCTCAAAAATGTCTACAACTCAGAAAGTTGGTACTGTCAAAATCCCCATGTTCAGCAAGGATCATTATTCTATGTGGAAGAAGAAAATGCTCCTATTTCTTCAAGTTGCTAATGTTAAATATCTAGGAGTGCTGAAGAATGGTCCTAAAGTTCCTATGATAGTGGAGGAAGAGCAGATATAGAATGATGTTGTCACTAGAGCTGCTAGGATGTTTCCTAAGGATCCCAAGGACTTCACTCCTGATGAGAAAGAGGATGTTACACTGGATGCCTGTCTACAAGTTAAGCAAGTGAAAGAAGGAATCTTTATTAGTCAAACTAAGTATATCTTTGATCTACTAAAGAAGTTTGATCTAATTGATTGCTCTCCTGCTAAAACACCCATGCCAACAGCCACTAAGCTTGAATTGAATACTGAGGGAAAATGCGTGGACATTTCAAGCTATAGAGGCATGGTGGGCTCACTTTTATATTTAACAGCTAGTAGACCTGATATTATGTTTGCTACATATCTATGTGCTAGATTTCAAGCTGATCCTAGAGAATCTCACTTAATTGCTATCAAGAGGATTTTCAGATATCTCAAGGGAACACCAAACCTTGGCATTTGGTACCCTAGAGAATCTGGTTTTGATCTAATTGGTTATTCAGATTCAGACTATGCAGGTTGCAATATTGACAAAAAAAGTACAACAGGCACCTGTCAATTTCTAAGAAACAAGTTTGTCTCATGGTTCAGTAAGAAACAAAATTATGTCTCTACCTATACAGCTGAGGCAGAATACATTGTTGCTGGAAGTTGTTGTGCACATATACTTTGGATGAAAAATCAACTAATAGACTATGGTCTAACAGTTAATAAGATTCTAATATTCTGTGACAACACTAGTGCAATTGCCATAACTGAGAATCCAGTGCAACACTCAAGGACCAAGCACATTGACATAAAGTATCACTTCATCAGGGAACACGTGATGAATGGTACTATGGAATCAGCAAATTGCAGACATTTTTACCAAGCCACTTGATGAATCAACATTCTCAAGGTTGGTAAGTGAGCTAGGTATGCTTAACTACTCTTAATTTATTTGAATGTCTGATAATTAGTAATGCAGCCAGTGTCAACATGATTTTCATGAGAATTAAAACTCTCTGAAGAAAAATTTTGTCTAAGTCAAAATTTCTCCCTCTACGGATACCCCTATCCGTTGATGGTCATTTCTGATACTGGATTTTCTTTGTCTACGGATACCACTTTTCACCTCTACGGATGTCGAATCCCAAAAGGTAAAATCCTATCCGTAGATAGTTTAGTTTAATCGTAACCGTTAAAGTCACAATCTTATCTGTAGTTACATGCGTACAGTACGTGTATGTAATTACAATAAATTTGTGGCTTTACTTTTTAATCCATTACTTTTAAACGGTTACTTTCTTGCCCAATCAGATAATTTCCTTCAATTATTCTGATTTTATTAATGAATTATCTTGGGGGGTATAAATTAAATTTTACTCTCAGTTAATCATTTTCTATCTTTTTCAAAATTCACTAAGGCAAGAACCCTTCTCTGTGAATTCAATGGCACCAACCAACAAAACAATGTCACTCACTGGCTTCACATACGAGAAGAACAATTTCACAGCTCTGGTGGACTTCGAAGAGAAAAACGTATCATATCACACTATGATGAGGTTTTTCCAGAACTGCAAGCTCTCAAAGGCTATGTTCGAAGCCCCACACTTTATTTTGAGGTAATTGAAGCTATATGGGAATCAGCTGTATTTGATTTTGTCAATGCTACCATTACTTTTGTTCTTCAAGGTAAGGAACATGTGATTAATAGTGACATTATTTCTGTTTGCTTAAATTTGCCTGATAACAGTATGTTAGAAAAGCATAGTGATACTGATATTGTTAACATGCTGAATTTGATTAACTATGCTTTACCTACCGATAATTTAAGTAAGATTCAAATAAAAGGTGAGTCAGGTAATCTCCTCAACTGTTCCTACCTCTATTGTTCCGTCTTTGTTTTCAAGTGCCACAATGGAGGCTGGAACTGTCCAACAGCCTCCTACCCAAGTGGCCACCTCTAAAATTTCCAAATCAAAATCCAGAAAGCCAACCTCAGGTGCTTCTTAAAAGGCACCTGTTGCAAAAACTACCCAAGCCCTTGAGGGGAGTGTGAAGGAGGTAGTGAGTGGTGAGGGAAGGGGTGAACATCAAAGAAACCCCAAGAACAAGGAGGGTGAGATAAGTGTGTCCCAGCCTAGCCACCCTGTATCTTCTCAAAAAGATGCAGTGGTTGAAAAGGAATCCATCACATCCCTAGTAGCATCCTCCCAAAAGGATGTTGCTATTGAAAAGTGTCCCCAACCAGGGACACAGCACAAGAGGGATAGGGACACCAGAAGCCCCACAGATACAACCATGGCTTATACAAGGAGAAAGATGTCTAAAAAATCTGGGGATGCACAGGGATCAGACACAGTGCCAATGGCACCATCTCAAATTCAGTTTGATGTGGCTCCAGTAAATGTGGAGTCACAGCCCCATTCTTTAACTATTCAAACTGAAACAAAAACACTAAACTCACCCACTCTCTCTTTGGATGTGGATATGATTCACACATCTATCCCTGATTCTCCATCATTAACCTTCTTGGAGAAGCCCCACTCTGAAATTGGTGGTCATCATCTTCTTGATGATTTGTTGGACCACCAATCCATCATTTCTAAGACTCTGTCTCCATCTGTGGCTCTCAATTTAAAAATCAATCTCCACAGATTCAGCCTTAGTCTCCATTTCTAGAGCTACTTCCTTTTCTTCATCAACGGATATTTCTCATCCGTTGACAAGTGTTTCTCTGTCTACGGATATGCCCCAACTTAGCTATCCGTTGACATATACTTCTACTACCTCAACGGATACTCCTTCCACACTTGCACTTCAAACTTCAAGTATTACAACTTAAAGTGTGGATGAGTTAGTAGTAGTTCAAACACTTTTAGGCTTGAGGGAAGGGAGTAAAGCCACTGAGAGTGAAAGATTGGTTTGCAACCAGGCAAAAGGAGAGGGGGAGAAAGAGAGACAGACTACTTCTTCCAGTCTGGTAAAAGTGAGTACTAAGAGTTCCACCTTAGTAGGTGAAGGTGAGGGTATGAGAGGTGTGAGCCAGGGGGTGCCCCTGATGCAAGAACAAAGAGAAAACGAGAGAAAATCAGGTACAGGAGATATAAGGATGGAAGCCTCAGCTATTGCAAGTGAGTCAATGAATGTCAGTGATGCAGACATGGAAAGACTGTTCAAACTTGAATATCAAAATGAGTTGGATCAAGTCAACCTGAATGCTGAGACATTTACTCAACCTGATCCAGCATATCAAGTCTTGCTGGACAGGGCAATGTGGAGGCAGAAAAGATGTTGAATTTGGTACACACTACTGAATCAATGTCTAGGGCAAAAGAAGCAATTCAAAATCTGCCTCCAGGAGCTGGTGAAGATTTCAGTTATGATGAAAACAGTGATGATTCTAAGAGTGGTGAAGGAGAAGATGAAGGCCCTTCCACTCTCCAAGAGATGCCTCCTTGGTTGTTTCAAACTCCTAGGTCCACAATGACACCAAGGCAGTCATTCTCAGGAATTATCAAAGGGCACTTGGTGAAGCTCAGACATCAAATCCACAGCATGCCGCCTCAGTCCAGAACTTTGTGGCATCACTTCAGCTTCATCAAGCCCACATCCTTCAGCAAAGAGCCAACGCTGATGACATCAACAACCATCTGGATGGGGTAAATGATGCTTTGGCAAGAAGAGTTGATGTTGTTGCTCCTTCCACATCTCAAAGATGCAAGCAAGACAAGTTGGTGAAGGATGTGGATGCTCTTATTGTGTGGATGGATAAGATGGAGAAGCAAATGGACACCTTCCTGGCTAACCAGAATATACAGACTCAGCTTCTGCAACAGTTACTGTAGGCTACTGGTGTCACTCAAACCCTTGATGATAACAAAAAGGGGGAGAGTTCAAGTAAGGGGGAGAGTGCACTAGTGGTCTCTGAACCAGTAACCAAAGGTGTGCCATCAAGCCAGGGGGAGTCACCTCAAATAATAGCAAATCTAAGTGAGTTTCAACTCACAAAGGTGGTCTCTCCTCAAGCTAAGGATGTCCAAGTCTTTCTTCTCAACTCAGAAAAGTTGATCAAGGAATCCATCTTCCAGGCTGTGACTTCATCCTCAAGTAGCCATCCTGTCCACACAACCATTCTGAAAGTTCTTACTCCTGACACCATTGTTCTGCAAAGAAACTATAATGTTGAACAATCAAGTGTTAAGGATTTTGAACCAATCTTCAGTGGCAGGACTGGATCACCACCAAGACATCATGGCAAGAACAAATTAGAAGTGGATTATCCTTTTCCCAAGCCTGATGAGTCTAAGGTATTAGCAACCTTTATCACAAATCTCAAGAATACCAATGATGTAATGCTGAGGCAAGGATTGGCTGTTATCTACAGAAATGGAAAAGAAATTCACATCACAATCAACCATCCCAGGTTCAATGAAGCAAAAGAATAAGAGATTTCAAGGATAAAGAGAGAAGCCAATCCCCAGGTTTATGAATCTACACCTGAGAAACAGGCTAGATTAGCCCAAGAACTAATTAGGGAAATGGAGGAAGAAAGTAGTGAGGCTGTAGAAGAAGAGGCCCCTACTAGGAGGAAATTGAAGAAAAGGAAGACAGTGCCTAAGTCCAAGCCAACCAGATGGAAGAAAAGATCACATAGGCCTGTCTATCCTGAGAAAGTAGTAGAGAAAAGAGATACAGAGAGGAGGATTGTCTTTGAAGACCCTATTCCAGCTTCAACTCAATCGCAAACCACCTACCATGGGACCCCTGTAGAGCTTAAAGAAGAACCTATTGAGTTTGAAAACTTGGTATTCCCTAAGTTCATAATTGAATCAGAAAAGATGTCAAAGAAAAGGGAACAAGTCAAGAAAGCTCAACAAGGACCAATCAAGATGAATGTTGCACCAAAAGTTGTCAAGCCAGTTGAGAACAAAGCGGACTTTTTGTACATTACAGATATAAAGGAGTACTCAATCATGGATCTTTTCCTTGATGAAGTTAGTGAAATAAGAGGCACGGACAAGTTCAGAGATCTGCCAGAAAGACTGACTTTTGTCTACAAATGAGGGAAGGTGAGAGCATGGCCCATGCAACAAGTGCTGAATGAAGGATATTCTACCTTGGTGAAAGTCTTCTCAAGCTTCAAAAACACAAGGGGATTTTCTGAGGTTTCCAGGAGTGTTGTGTTGAAGAAAATTGAGGAAATCAGGAGCAGCTGGAATTCTCCTGATAGTTTGCCAAGGAAGTTGAAGATCCATTTTAATGGACAAAGAATCCATCTCCAACCTTACTGGATGATGGAATTCAAGGATGACAAGGGTTGTAGAAGATTCTTCAAGATTGAAGATCAATTGTCTAAGGCTAGCACCAGGTACCTTAGATGGTTGCAAGGCAAGCTAGATCCAAAAATTGCTGAAGAAGATACATTCTACAGAAAGCTTCAAGATCAAATTGAGGCAAACTATTAGGAGTTTTACATATTCTCTTGCTCCATTAGATGTTTGGGGACCTGCTCTTATGCCTATAAAAGGAGGATCTAGATATTATGTTTCGCTAATTTATGATTTCGCTAGTTATACGTGGATTTATCTTATGAAGCATAGGTTTGAATTTCATGATATTTTCAAAGATTTTACAGCTCATATATAAACTCAACATAATATTGTCATTAAATATCTTTGTTGTGATTTGGAAGTGAATATAATTCTAATGCTTTTTGTCAATTGTTTGCTTCTAATAGAACCATACGTCAAACCCCTTGCACTGACACTCCTCAACAAAACGGTGTTGCTAAAAGAAAACATCGTTGTTTTGACACGATTAATCAATAATTGAATGTTTCTTGACATGTTCACTTTTTGGAGCATATTCTATTATTCTTTGTTCATGATAGTTCACATCATATGTTAGGAATGAAGATGATGGTGTTACTGAAGTACAAGGAAGAGTCTACTACTACAAGAGTCAATTATCGGAGTCTGTGAAACTGTCAGAGTCTGTAGTCTGTACGAGTCTATAAAGCTTTCTGCAGATTATGGAAACTTCCGTTATCTTTGAAGACAGATCACTGGATAAGCTCAAATCATTATCAAGAATTAGTAGAAAATATGTTCTTATCAGAAAGGCTGGATGATTGAAGTTGTCAACCTAAATAGATGGGACAGAATCCCATAATTCATGTGATTGATTTACTTGTTGTTTAGTTGATAGAAAAATTGTATAAATACTCTCATTCTAAATTGTAATATGTGTGTGTGTCGAAACCTAGAGATCATATTAGGTTTTACATTGAGAGTTTGTTGTTGTAACATTGTTTACATAAAGTAGCTGCTAAGGATTCTTGTACATCTTTGGTAGAGTTTGTAACTTTAATTATTCAATATAAATCATTGTTGCAACATCTTTGTTTGTGTTATTTCAATTCTGCATATTTATTATTCTGTTCATTAAACAAGAAAACACAAAAATAGATATATTAGTACTACTTGTATTCAAACCCCCCATTTCTACTAGTAGTTCTGGTTTAACAAGTGGTATCAGAGCATGTGTGATTAAGTTCGAATCAAGAAGATCAAAAACATGCATGGATACAAAGATGGCAATACTAAAATCCCCATACTCAAAAGGGGTGAATATACTCACTGGAGAGTCAAGATGTTGCATCATCTTGAGTCTACTGATCCTTATTATCTTGATAGGATCAATGATGGACCATTCATTCCAACAAAAGTGGTTGTTGCAACTAATGAAGAAGGAAAGGTTGTAGGAGACTGCACTATTAATAAGCCAAAGACTGAATGGACTCCTGAAGATAAAGCTAGTATACTCAAGGATGCAAAGGTAATAAACATATTATTTAATAGTCTTGACATTGTTCTCACAAATTATGTTCTCTCTTGCACAACAGCAAAAGATATGTAGGATAAGTTAAGGGTGCACTGTGAAGGCACCAAGACTGTGAGAAAGAATTACAGGGCTTTGCTGATCTAGGAGTATGAATACTTTGCTTCTAAAAGTGGTGAGACTCTGGTTGAAACTTATGACAGATTCACCAAGCTCATAAATGATATGGCGATTCATGGCAAGTACTATGATAAAGAAGATGTGAATGCCAAGTTTATGAAGTCTCTCTCTGGATACTATAGTGAAAAGATATCTGCTTTTGAAGAAGCCAATGATATGGATGAAATAACATTGGAAGAGATCTTTGGGAAACTGAGAAACTGGGAACTAAATAAGCAGCAGTTGGAACAAAGAGATGAAGGCAAAAATAGAAGCATTGCACTCTCCATTCAACCGGAAAAAGAAAAACTGTTGAAGGATTTGGAAGAAGAATCATCTGTCAAAAGTTCAAAGAAGTAGAAAGAGAAGATGAATCAGGAATCAGAGTCTAATGATTTAGACTCTGATAGCAGTGACTCAGAAGCAGATATGGAAAAGCTTATGGCTCTCTTTGCCAAAACCTTCAGGAAAAGAAGGTTCAATAAAAAGAAAATTCAGCAAGAGACCATCATCTAGAAAAGAAAACAAGAAGCGAGACAACAGCAAGAAGTCAATAGTCAAGATTGACAAGTCCAAGGTTAAATTCTTTAACTGTGGAATTTCTGGACACTTTGTTGGAGAATGTTGGAAGCCAAACAGCAGACAAGCTGGAAGTGGAAAAGCTCTCATGGTGACAGAAAAGGATTGGGCTGACTCAAGTGATTTTGAAGATGAGTTTGATTATGAAACTATTGCATTAATGGCTATCTCTACTGACAAACCATCTTCACCAAAGGAACCAGCTATTAAAAAGGTATCACTATTCTCTCTTGATTCCATTGATAGTTTAGATTCTGAAGGTATTCAATCAATTAGAACTGAATTTAAAAAATTTATGGAAAACTTCAGAAATCTAAATAGTGAGAGAAATAATCTTAAGGATAAGAATGATGAGCTGGTAAAAAGAAATAGTTTTCTTGAAATTAAGTTAGTTCAGATGAATCAGTTCAAGAATGAGGCTGCTAAAGCCAAACATGATCATGGTGTCCTATGATTATATCAAAAAAGAACTGGAAGAAGAAAAGGACAAGATTAGGCTTTGGAATACTTTAGGTAAAAAGACTCACACTATAATCCAGAATCAAGTTATTAGTCAAACCAATGGAATATGTTATGACAAAAGTGAGGGAAAGAAACCTGTAAGTATTGAAAGTAATGAAGCTGATGCATTAAGGAAAGCAAAACCTGAAAAGCCTAAAGCTAAACCTGTCAAGTTTGTAGACACTCAAGGAACTCCTCTTATCTACAAAAATCAGGAACATGTCTCCAAGACATCATAAAAGCCTAAGAGAGTGAATATATGTTTTCTGTCTAATTCTCAACTGAAATAGAAAATTGCAAATGTTTCAGAGTCTGACAAGGTGAAAAGGAACAGAAATGGGAAAGAATGAATCAATAAAGAGAACAATTATAAAAGAATTCCTAATGCCTCAAGGAAGAAATGTTTCAAATGTGGTAATCATAATCACCTGTCTGTAGACTGTAAACAGAAACCTTCATGGAAATCAGAGTCTAGATTTCCCAAGACTCTGAAAATTCAGTACAGACCCCAAAATTCATGTTATCATTGTGGAAGCCGATTACACTCTATATACATGTGTAGGGAATGATATGATCTATATTATGACTTCTATTCACTGAAATCAAATACACCAAGTCATAGGAAGATTGTGAAGACAGAGTCTAGTATAGACTCGGATAAGGGTCATTCTGTAGTTGAAGAAACAAAATCAAAGAGGAAGACTAGTCACTCAAAAAGAAAAAAAGGATCCAATCAAAATTGGATCCCCAAAAAAGTCTAACTAGTCATTTATTGTTTGCAGGGCACCAAGAAGAAGCATAAATTTATCCTTGATAGTGGATGCTCAGGACATATGACTGGAAAGAAAGCCCTGCTAACAGATTTTGAGAAGAAAGCTGGTCCAGAAGTCTCTTTTGGAGATGGCAACAAAGGATATACTCTAGGATATGGCTCAATTGTACTGGGAAATGTCATCATTGAAAATGTAGCACTAGTTGAAGGACGGAAACATTCACTAATCATCACAAGTCAACTCAGTGATAAAGGGTATATCTCTACCTTTGACAGTGAAGCTTGCAGAGTCACCAACAAGGAAAATGGAAATATTGTCTTAACTGCAAGAAGGCAGGGAAATATATATATATGAAGCTAGCTTAGATGATTCATCAGATGGAGAGATCAAATGTCTTCTTAGTAAGGCATCTACTGAAGAAAGCTGGAGATGGCACAAAAGACTATCTCACCTCAACTTTAAGAAGTTAAATTACTTGGCTATTCATGACTTGGTGAGAGGACTTCCAAAGACTACTTTTGTGCAAGATGGACTATGTGATGCATGTCAGCTAGGAAAGCAGTGAAAGACCTCCTTCAAAAGTAAAACTGGGAATTCAATCTTAAAGCCCTTTCATCTGCTACATCTTGATCTTTTTGGTCCAGTGAACATTATGTCAATCAACAAAAAGAAATTTGCACTTGTGATAGTTGATGATTATACAAGATTCACATGGACATACTTCCTAGCAAACAAAAGTGAAACTCTTCAACTCATTTTTGATCTCATTACACTTATTGAAAAGAATTCTGAGTTCAAGGTGAAGATTCTCAGAAGTGACAATGGCACTGAGTTCAAAAATACTGAAATAGACTCTTACTGTAGAGAGAAAGGAATTTCACAACAATTCTCAGCACCAGGCACTCCTCAACAAAATGTTTTTGTAGAAAGAAAGACTAAAACTCTTATAGAAGCATCCAGAACCATGTTAGCTGACTCAAATATTCCAATTTATTTTTGGGCTGAAGCTGTTAACATGTTTTGTTCAAAATTGCACACTGGTTAACAGACATGGAAAAACTCCCTATGAGATTATCAAGAACAAGAAGCCAAGTGTGAAACATTTTCACATCTTTGGATGCAAGTGTTTTGTTCTCAAGGTTCATCCCGAGAAACTTGCAAAGTTTGAAGCCAATGCAGATGAAGCTATTTTTCTTGGAAATACTTCCTCAACAAAGGCCTTCAAAGTTTACAATCTGAAAACTCAAACTGTAATGGAGTCGATCTACGTTGCTTTTGATGACAAAAAGCAAATTGAACTCCATCCTGAACAAAGTCATGGAATACTACAGTTTGAAATTATAAAGGATGTGTACAATGACACAAGTGAAGAGGAAGAAAGTATGCAACCTCCATCAGTTAATTCTCAACCAGGGCATTTAACTCAGGTGGAGAATTTTGAAAATGGATCTACAAGCACTCCACAGACCAATACTAGACATTCAGGGTCTAGATCTTTAGAGTCTACTACATTAGAGTCTAACTCTTCAGCAACTGAGAATACAAGATTGCAAGGCTCAGGGAGAGAAACCAGTGGAATTTCTTTTGGAAGTGCTTCTCACATGGAAGAAGAGTCCATATACTTAGGAGGAGAGTCAGAAAGAAGAAATCTTCCCTCGGCAAGAAAATGGACTAAAGATCATACTGAAGACCTAATAATTGGTGATCCAACCAAAGGAGTCCAGACTAGGAGGGCTACTCATAATGAATGTCTTCATAGTTGTTTTCTTTCAAAAATTGAACCAAAGAGAGTGGAAGAAGCTTTGGAAGATCCTGATTGGATAATTGTAATGCATGAATAATTAAATCAATTTGAAAGAAACAAAGTCCGGGAACTTGTACCAAGACCAAAAGGAAGATCAATCATTGGTGCAAAATGGGTTTTCAGAAATAAACTTGATGAAACTGGTACAGTTGTAAGAAACAAGGCAAGACTAGTGGCAAAAGGATACTCTCAAGAAGAATGGATTGATTATGATGAAACTTTTGCACCTGTAGCTAGATTGGAGGCAATCAGAATGTTTCTTGCATTTGCTGCATACTCAAAGTTCAAAGTGTACCAGATGGATGTAAAGAGTGCATTTTTAAATGGAAAATTGGATGAGGAGGTGTATGTTGAACAACCTCCATGCTTTATTGATCCAAGGTTTCCAGATCATGTCTACAAGTTGGACAAAGCATTCTATGGACTAAAGCAGGCACCAAGGGCATGGTATGAAACTCTGTCTAAGTTCCTTCTGGAGAATAACTTCACAAGAGGTACAATTGATAAAACTCTTTTCTTCAGAAAGGTAAAAGGTGATTTGCTTTTAGTTCAAATTTATGTTGATGATATTATATTTGGCTCCACAAATGAAAAACTTTGTGCTAAGTTCAGCAAGCTTATGCAGTCTAAGTATGAGATGAGCATGATGGGAGAACTAAACTACTTTTTAGGTCTTCAAGTCAAACAGACTGATAATGGAATTTTTATTAATCAATCAAAATTTGTTAAAGATCTTTTGAAAAAGTTTGACTTGCAAGATTGCTCAATTGCAAAGACTCTCATGTCTACTGCAACTAAACTAGACTCTGATCCAGAAGAAAAAGCAGTGGATGTGTCTAGTTATAGAGGCATGATTGACTCATTGTTGTACTTGACTGCTATAAATTTATTTAATTTTAATTTATAATTTTTTTGGTATCCGATTGAAAGCCGAACCTGAACCGAAATCCAAAAAGATCTGACGGATCGGGTTTGAATTTGCACTTTTCATATCCAACCCCGAACCCGATCCAAACCAAAATATAACGAATTGAATTGTATTTTAAGAAAACCGAGCTGATCCGACTCCAAGAAAATTATCTGAAATGTATCTCAGTTTCTATTCTCATATTTCAATACAAAAAAGCATATAACCCATCCCACCTAACTTATCTCTTCCAAACCGAACCCAATATTTCCCTTATCAAACCCCTATCCAAACACACCGTCAAAGTCCATTGGATCTCTGACTGTCCAGCGAGGCAGAGACCCGAGTCATACAAAGACCATAATAAGTACATAAATCATATCAACAAAACAAGAACAACAACCAACACTTCTTGATTTGTGGCAGAGAATACACACACTGAAAACACACAGACAGCTAAAAATGTCAGTTATTCATGGTAGTTACTTTCCCTCCAATTTTTCTGCAAAACTAAGCAACTACAAAAGAACAACAACAAAACAACCACCTGTGCCACTTTTCATATCAACCAATGCATCAGATATCAACCCTTTTCACTTAAGAGATCTTTACAGTCAATGCAATCATTCTCCCCACCGTTTCCCAGTTCGAGATTTCGATAATCGAGTTGAGCTAGCTGATGTTAACAAGCTCAGCATTGCTTTAAACAACAGTACTGTTGTTGTTTCTGTTTTTACTAAGCCAGAGTTTGATTTGTCAGAGAAAGAGGATGAAGGTTTGGAAGGTGGTGGAGATTGGTTACAGAGAATGATGCCTTTGTCGCCCGCGAATGGACGGTTGATTGGGTTTGGACGGGCTGTTTCGGATTTTTGTCTGACTGCTTCTATCTATGATGTTATGGTAAAAAATCTTAAACTGATTTTTTTTGGTGTTTGAGTGGTCCTTAGAATTTATGTTCTAGTTTATATAAGCTGGAATTGGTTTGAATTAATGATATTAGATATAATTTTTGGGTTGGGTTGAGGTTAATTTTAGTAAACTTGAGTAGAGAAGACTTGATTAAAGAGGTGAAATTAATTTTTTTTTTGTGTCTTGTAATTTAATAGGTAATGTAAAATAAAATTGTGTTTAGGCTCACGATTTCCTGAAATTAGTAATTTGATGCTCGAGCTTGGCTCGATAAATTACCGGAACTGATCAAGCTCGAGCTGAGTCCAGTTGAACTATTTTACATATTGAACTCATGAATTGTTTGACTCTTTCACACCCCTAGTTTCAGGTTCTTTTTTTTCGCTCTTTTTGAAGAAATTGAAGCATAACATTATCATCTGTTGCACATAGATTGTTATCTGTTTTTATTTTTTATTGTAAATTTTGGTTATCAGGTTATCCCAACTTTGCAACGTAGAGGAATTGGTAGAAGGATCATTCAGAAGATAATAAGGTTTGTTTAAATTTCATTTTTACTATTAAATTTCAATTTCTGTCTGGATTATTTGCTTCATAGTTTTTTTATAATGCTACAGAGAGTTTGAAGAAAATGTTGTTTCCACTGCAAGATGAGATGGTGATCTTTTGTAGTTTAGGCATATTTTTTTCTTAATAGAATTTTAGGTACTGTATGATACTGTTGCCTACTCATTTGAATCATGTTTGGTTTTATGGACATAGAGTCTAGTGGTAATCTACTTCTCTACTGGTAGTTTAGTATTTCATATCTGTCATGGTCACCTTTTTCTTATGATTTTGTAGGTTCTTGTCCATGACTTCAGTAGTCAAATGTCTAACCATTTCGTTTCCATTGGCAGATCACTTACTAATAGAGGCATTTATGATATTGCTGCCCTCTGCTCTGAAGAAGAGAGGTGTGTCTTCTGAATTGATCAGACATTGTCTAGTAACTGATATTCTGCTCCAATTTTCTGCCACGATGGTACTTTTATTTTCAAAAATATGGAAGGCATATAAACAGTTTCTAGTGATATGTTTCTTAAATCTTAGAAGACATAACCAAAGTTACTACTCCCCCTCTATTCCACAGAAAGAGATTCATTTGAATAGAATGGTAATACAAATGAAAACCTTAAATTCCGATTTCATGGGAACTTGGATAATTCTGATTCAACATAGTACCAAAATTGAGTAAAAGCATGTCATAAGTTTTGTACAGTCTGTATTGGTAGCTATTCAATCATTCAAGACGTAATGCATCATTTAATTATACCTTGAGAAGCTTAGTCTATATTAACCATTGCTGTTCTTCTTATTAATCATTATATACTAGAAGCAGGTGATGTAGTCATTGAATGAGCATGGTAGTGCTAGTTTATAGAGGGCTTCTTTTCATACATCAGCTTATTATCTGTGTAGTGACCATGAGAAACTTTCATCGCAAATTGTTATTATCTCAGGTCATTCTTTAAGACATGTGGATTTGACAATGACATAATGGGTTCTACGACAATGATGTATACCAGAACCAGCTCTACTTTTCAGACCAGTCAGATGGTTCAGTGTGCTGGTAGAAAGTTACTCTTATTGCCACCAGATAGAAAACCCTTTCAGTCGTGATATAAACTTGGTATAGATGGTACATTTATTCATCTGAATCTTATAAAGGAACAAAGGAATCTATTGAAACTTTTTTTACTGTAAGGAGTCCATTTAAAATTGGTGTTCATTTTAACAATAAAATGCAGAAATATTTGATAGATTGATGAAGAGAGTAGAGTGAGATTGATAAAGAAGGGGAAAAAAATATGGTCTGTATTTGTATGCAGAAAAAAATTGAAAATATTTGATAGATTGAAAGAGAGTAGAGTGGGATACTGGGATTGATAGAAAAAGGAAAAAATCATGGTCTGTACTTGAAATTTTTCATCACCTAATGGACGTTCAGCCATATCTTTGTACTGTAAACTTTTGACTCACTTAGATTCCTGTCCCCCTTTATGAGTCATGGATGAAAAATTAGATGAAGATAAGTCCAATAATACCCTGGCATCAAAGTAAAGTAGCCTTCAAAATGATGCAAAGCATCTTCACTTTATCTTTTATCTCTAATCAACTTTACTGAAACACAACAAATTTTGTCCTGTTCTTTTCAACTCCTAAACTTTCGGTCAATGGGAAAAATCTGGGTTGAGATCTGCTTAATTTCGGCGAGGGGGCTGAGGCGTACTTCAGCTCTTTGGAAGCTCCAGTGGTTTGCTGTTGGATGGATTGATCCAAATAATAAATACTGCACAAAGATTGATGCATCAGGGAATGCAAATCCAGTTTGGAAGACTAAGTTTTCTATATTAGTTGATAGCTCGAAGTCGAATTTTGATGACCTAGCTCTCCATGTCGAAGTCTACAGCCGAGAACCGATCTTCCTTAGAGAAAGGCTCCAGGGAACAGCAGTCATTGTTTTGAAAGAATTTCTAGACAAGTACTCTAAGAATTCAGAGGTTTCAAAGCCAGTTGATGAAGTAGGGAGCTTTCAGTTGCGAAAAAGAAATTCCAACAAACCTCAAGGGTTTGTTGATGTATCTATTCGAATTTCAGAGAAAGAGGAAGAATCAGATTTTTACCCAGGTATGTTATCTAATCCCCACCTAGATCTATGATGCTCTCTATGAATTTTTGTTTTCGTTTTGCTTGTAGAATTATTCTCTTCTCGTTCTAGCAAAAGCATTCATACAGGACTTGACGTGTGATCAGAGGCTATATATGCTAAATTCTTGCAGGTAATGGGGAAGGATTCAAACTCCATGATCGTAGAAATGGCAATAACATGGCTAATCCATATGGACCAGAACAAGCTTACCCACCAAAGTTGCCCTTAGCCTCATCGTCCCAGCAAGCAGAGAACGAATCACATGAAAATTTGCCTCAGATGCATCCAATGCCATTCCCTACAAACTATTCCAATTCTTCTGCTGGAGGTCCAAGCTACCAATCATCAGCAGGACCTAGCTATCAACCGCAGCTAACTCCAAGACCACCACCTTCCGCAGGACCTAGTTATCAACCTCCACGAACTCCTCCACCACCACCTCCACCATCCAATGTTGGTTATATATCAACATTTAATCCAAGAACCCATAATTTGCCTCCGAGTTACATAAACATGCCATCATCTGGAGCAGCCCCTGGACATAACGGCCGACCTGGTTTAGGACTGGGGTTGGGCGCTGGAGCATTAGCAGCTGGTGCAGTGATATTTGGAGATGATTTTATGTCAGGGTATGATCTGCCAAGTGCTAGTTTGAACTTATCAACTGATATTCCATTCTGAGAGAGAGGCATCTGATTTTATTTATAAGGTTGTTCGTCAAATAAAAACTGTACATTACAATGACCATCTATATTCTGGTAGATGTGTTTCCTTCTATATCTCTTGTTTTTCACTCTGTGAATGTAATAATACCTGCATATCGTAATATCATAATTTGTATCGGATGGGTGCGGCATCAGTTTTGAATATGATCCGTGGTCACTTTGCAGTAGCTTTAGATATATCTGATGCACTATATTAAGAAGCGGTCTTTTGAGTTGTATCTGTATCATTTGCCTGTTCAATGACTCAGGATGAGAGTGTAGAAGATGTACCCAAGTCCCAAATCGATAAAATAAATAAGATTTATCTTGAATATTAGCAATCAGTTAACTCCATTACTGCGATATTTTTTGGAAGGAGCCGAAGAACAAATCCATGTGGTGAATTATGAGAAAAGTAGCCGACAATCACTTATAATTAAGTCAAATATGGTGGGTTATCCTTAACCTAACCAACAAAGTCAAATATGGTGGATGCAAAAGATGATTAGTAAATATAACTATGCAAGCTTTCATCCTAATCACTTGTATAAACAACTAGTAGGAGACAATGCTCAAAGAACGCATACAATGTGTCGATTTCTTAACATTTTTGTGAATTTAAAAAGTAAAAAGAATTTTATTTTCGTCAAATTATTGAGATTTCGATTTATAATCACATTCGAAAATTTCACTGTGAAAATATTTCACTTTATAAACAAATTTAATCTTTTATATCTTAAGAAAAAATTTGAAGTCAAGCACTCTCATACAAATTCTCTTTTAATGAATTTTATATTATTCCACGTTTTTTTTTTTGATAGATAATTTCATTCCACTTGACTGGACTTGCATATTTTTCATGATATCTACATAAGTCTAAAGTGAACCTGGACATGTTAAGCTGTAGACATTAGCCTGACTGATGCAGTTCTTGTACTGAACCACTCTCTTTCATTCTCTTCTGTTTGAGTTGATGGAAGCTTTAGTATGTAGAAATCTTGGTGACCCAACAATCCCTCCAGACTCATCACCTGGCTCCCCGCTCACTGTCTCTAAAGCTCACCCTATCCCTGCATTGAGCTCACCAACTTCTGTTCGAGTTCGAGTTGGAGCCAACACACTCAACTTTGCTACTATGCTTAAAGTTGAGGGCAAGTATCAGGAAAAAGCACCGTTACCATTTGTGCTTGGTTCCGATTACTCGGGTGTCGTTGAATCAGTTGGAGTGGATGTTACTAAATTCAAAGTAGGTGATCGTGTGTGTGGCGTCACAGATGTTGATTCTTTTGCTCAGTTCATAGTAGTTGATCAGACTAAACTGTAAGTCGATAGTTACACTGTTAGTGCATTCCACTCTGCAGGCCTGTGTTTGACGTTACTTTCCCGGACCTTAAAAATTGTTTTTTCCCGTTAAAATAACATTTGGTAAATCCTGTTTTTCTTGCAAACCAGGAGAGTCGTAGGTTTTGAAGAAAGTGACTTGTAGTATTAACTGTGCAACATATTGTAGGCATCGAGTACCTGATGGGTGCGATTTGGTTGCAGCTGCTGCACTACCCCTTGCATATGGAACATCGTATTCTTCCTTGATTCATCGAGCTCAATTACATTCCGGTCAGGTATCCAGCCCCCCATGTCCTGCTTCGTATGAGTAATAAATTAAATCTTAATTATCTGTTGAAATTTGCTGATTTTCGTTATTGATATTTGCTGATTACATCATTCGATTATTGTTAATAATATTTGCTAGAAATTATTTTTTGTGCTTTATATGAGTAATCAAAAAGTTAGATTATTGTTATTTATATCTGCTAATTACATTGGTGTAGGTATTGCTTGTCCTCGGAGCAGCAGGGGGAGTTGGGCTTGCAGCTGTGCAAATTGGAAAGATTCGTGGTGCCACTGTCATTGCAGTTGCTAGGTACTGGTTTAGCTAGTTCTACATTTCTACTCATGAAGCTTTTGAGCATTTGCAATACCCTTTAATAAGACCAATGAACTGATGTTCTTTTGCAAAAAATTGTTTTAAACATTAGGGGGATTGAAAAGGTGCACCTATTGAAATCAATTGGTGCTGATCATGTAGTGGACTTGAACAAAGGGAATATAACTGCAAGCATTAAGGAGTTCTTAAAGTCAAGAAAGCTTAAAGGAGTTGATATTTTGTACGATCCAGTCGGAGGCAAGTTGACGAAAGAATCTTTGAGGCTCTTGAACTGGGGAGCACAAATCTTAGTCATTGGATTTGCAAGCGGTGAAGTTCCTATTATACCTGCAAATATTGCCCTAGTTAAGGTACTACTCAAGAATAATGTGCAATCCCGTCCAGTGCATTTTTAGGAATGGATTCAAAGTTGGTTGTCTTGATAGAAATTTAATTTTAGTAATCTGGGAATTAAATGATATTGCTACAAGTTCTGCCAAATACTATCATGTAATTTGTAAGATGGGTTAAGTCGTCGTGCAAAGTAATTGTCAATTAGTTGCTGACTGGTCTGATTTGTCCTGGTCTCTCATATTTGGTCTCATAATCATGTTATGGTCTGGTTGATTTATTAATTATCACCTAAATCCTACTAATTTGAGGAGTTTACCTCCTACCTAGAGCATATAAAGTTGAGTTTTCACCACTTGGTAAAGATTCTGGTCTGATTTTGAATCACATACCTGTGTGATTATTTCTTTTGATATTTGCCGCTTTCAGAATTGGACAATTCATGGATTCTACTGGGGAAATTATAATGATGTAGTCCGCCCAGGTGCACAAGAAGATTCTGTGAAGGAACTTTTGTCCTGGCTAGCAGAGGGCTTACTAACTGTTCACACTTCTCATGTTTACGGCCTGTCAGAGGTTATGATTTCTAGTTTCTTCCTTGTACTATTTTTTGTGAGATTCTATTGATGATTTAGTTATTCTCCTTCAATTATAAATTTTACACAACACTGTTGTAGTTTTTAAACAACATTACAATGGACCGACTCATTCCTCAAGTTACGTTATTTGGGAAAACATATTGAATCAAGTTTCTTTGATTCAGAAAATCATGGTGATATGAACACAGTCTGCACAGAAAATAACCACCTATGTAAACATGAGTTATACTGGAACTTTTGCTTTGGTAACATTTTCGAATTATAGACTTTCATAGTGAATTGGAATCAACCTAGGCAAATTCTTGGTATATTTAAGACACAAATTGCATCCCAATTCTCCTCTCGAAAAACATGGAGCATTACTAATTGTAATAGTGTATCAAATAAAAGTGGTCAGCCTATAATCTTCTGAACTGATATTTGGTTTTCTGGAGAACAACTGCTCAGTTAAAATTAGATGAAACTCAAAATTCTGGCTCTATTGTGTGACTTGTCTCCTTTGCTTGTCACAAGTAGCACGCTATAAGCTTTGACAAGTTTCATGATTCCGTCATTCTTATTTGGAACTCTGTTCTGGCAAGCTATCCACCAGCCACTGGGACCGTCACAGTGCTTACCTCTAACGATCTTATATTATTTCAGATTACGAAGTATATATAACTGATTAATTTTTACTAAATGTTGGCAGGTGAACCTTGGTTTTGCGGCTTTAAGGGAGAGAAATGCTATTGGAAAGGTGATGATTGTTTTCGATGATCTGCAAACTGGCCACTCTAAGCTTTAGGCTCTGTTTGGGATTGCTGTTAAAAATTGCTGTGCTGTTGAAAAAAGTGCTGTTGTGAAAATCAGATAACTGTTTGGTAATATTTTTGATATGTGCATGTTTTGGTGTATAATATAAAAAATTAATGTTTTTGGTGAGTTTTGATGTTGAAACCAATAGCTGCTTCCCGCAAAAGTTGAAAATCAGCTTTTTTCAAAAGCATGAGGGGCCCTGCTTTCTCTAAAAACAGCTTTTGAGCCAAAAGCGCTTTTCAGAAAAGCAGCTTTTAAATTTTATCAAACACTTTTTAGCTGTTTTTCAGAAAAAAGCTGCTGTTGCTGTTTGCAACAGCAATGCCAAACGGACCCTTAATCTACACTAGATGCACACTAGTCTCAGTGTCGCTGGCTGCCAAAATGAAGACTACAGTTAATTCTTGGATAACCTCAAGTAATAACAAGTCAGAACCAGAGGTTTTTGATCATTCCATGCATTACATCTAAAAGATTGATTCCTCTATTGTATTGGCAAATGCAAATGAGCAGAATTTGCATGATACTTTCGACATCTTTTTAGAATTGTGATGCTTTCTTAAACGAAAATCTGTCAGATTTTTTTTATTTTTTTTTCTTTTTGACAAGAGGAAACGATTTTGATTGAAAAAATATCGATTTTCAATTTTAGGATTTGGTCTGGATTCAATTGTTTGGGCTTGAAAATGGGCTGGACTAGACTATCAAGTTTATCACCTACCGATGAAAATTTGATCATTTATAAGTTTTTTTTTTTTTTGCCATATAAAAATCTCAAACAACCTCGTTAGTTTTTTCTTTCTCCAAGAAGGCTGCTAAGTAGACGGGGCAAATTGGGTTTGGATTCGAAGAATCGAACCGAAATTCATAGAATCGAATTCAATTTTGTATTCGAATTAGTTAATCCGATAATGATTCGAAAACCGATTTGAACCGAACAGAAAATTTAACTGAAAATTATCCGATCCGATTATAACCGAATAATAAATTATCCGAACCGAATAGAATTCAAAATATGGGATCCGATTTGAATCCGAACTAAAAAAATGGTGAATTCAGTGTTATTTGAGTTATAATTTTTATAGATCATAATTCACGTATATTAAAATTCAATAAATTAATCTATTTATAAGCAAAATTCATAATTTAATATTTTTTTAACAAAATAAATAGATATTTAAACAATACTTTTGAAAAAAGTACATTATTTTATAGTAAAAATATATATTTAATATTAAGATATTTTTTAAAGTCTTATAAATAAAAAAAATGAATAGGTAATGATCCGAAAAGATCCGAACCAAATTCATCCGATTTTAATCCAAATTTTATCCGATTTTAATCCAAAATTAGATCCGAACCGAATCAGATCCGATCACAATTATACCAAAATATATTATAACCGAAAATTAATATGATTCAAAATTAATCCAATTCAAAACCGAACCAATTATCCGAATTATGGATCCGAATTATACCAAAATATATTATAACCAAAAATTAATATGATTCAAATTAATCCAATTCAAAACCGAACCGATTAATTATGCAAGTGAAGCACACCTGCATAATATCAATTATTCGACTGCATGTTTAAAGTCAAATATGGTGCCTCCAATTATTACCAATAAAGTCAAAAATGGTGTAGAGATGATTATTAATTAGTAGTTAAATAGGGTGAACAAATATTAAATCATCCCGGCTTTAATTGTAAAATTCAAATTGTGATTGATTTTGCATAACTAATATCGAGTAGGAACACCGAACAATCAAATTTTTAATATTGTAGTAAAATTTTAATATCAATGTAGTAAATGACTCAGAAAATGCTAGTATCAATACATTTATTAAAATGTTTTACAAATATCACAACTGTTTTAAGTTAGGTTTATTTTTATTTTAATTTGTGTGAAATAAAAGTAGCATACATATGTTGCTTTTCTATTTTATTTTAAAATTTTAATAATACCTTAGTGGTGATGGTGGTAGTAAATTTTATATCTTTCAAAAAAATTATTGTACATATTTTTTTTAAAAAGAAAGCACAATATAGGTTTTTGCTGAATTAATTGAATTGCACATTATTTGATGCTAAAATTCTAAATCAATCAAACTCACTTTTTTCTAAATAAATATACTAAATTCTTTTTTTATTTTCAGAACTATTGGGTGCAAGGGGGCACGTGGACTTCACGTTACTTGACTGTTGCATATTTTGCATGATATCTACGTCTTTCTAGAGTAGTATAAATTAGTTTCAGTTAACTCCATACACAATATAGTAGAAATCTTTAATGGAAGCTTTAGTATGTAGAAATCTTGGTGACCCAACAATCCCTCCAGACTCATCACCTGGCTCCCCGCTCACTGTCTCTAAAGCTCACCCTATCCCTGCATTAAGCTCACCAACTTCAGTTCGAGTTCGAGTTCGAGCCAACACACTCAACTTTCCCACTATGCTTAGAGTTGAGGGCAAGTATCAAGAAAAAGAACCATTGCCATTTGTGCTTGGCTCCGATTATTCGGGTGTGGTTGAGTCGGTTGGAGTTGATGTTAGTAATCTTGAAGTGGGTGATCGTGTTTGTGGTGTCGCAGAACTTGATTCTTTTGCTCAGTTCATTGTAGTTGACCAGACTGATTTGTAAGTCCATAGTTACAATACTAAAGATTTTCACTCTTCAGTCCAGTCGGTAGACTTTGCTTTCCCCGGACCTTATATTAAGGAAAATGTTATCTTTTTTTTTTCAGAGCTATTTGTAGCATAAATTATTAGAGTATGCTACATATTGTGAATGCATGAGGAATATGCTACACAATTTGCTCTCGAATAAAAAAAGTTCTCTGGAAATAACATTTCCCTGTATTAAATCTGTTTTCTACTTTTCTTCCTGTCAAAAACTACATTTGGTAATACCTGTTTATCTTGCAAGCTGGGAGACTGGCAAGTTCACCGTGTATCCTAACGTTCACCCGTGTATCCTAACGTGCACTATCTACCTTACTACAGCAATTTGAGATGCCAACATTAGTATCATTTGTGTAATTACCTAACAGGTGGTCTCAAGTAGAAACTGGTCTAACTGTGCAACATATTTCAGGTTTCGAGTACCTGATGGGTGCGATTTGGTTGCAGCTGCTGCACTTCCTATTGCATTCGGAACATCATATTCATCCTTGATTCATCGAGCTCAATTACATTCTGGGCAGGTATTCAGTCCACCCTGTCCTTCTTTGTATGAGTAAAAAATTTGAATTTTTATTATAGTACACTGATATTGGTAATTACACCAGTGTTGTTAATATTTGGCAGCAATTGTTTTGCGCTTTATATGTGTAATCAGATAAATGTTAGATTATTGTTGTTAAAATCTACTAATTACATTGTTGTAGGTATTGCTTGTTCTGGGAGCAGCAGGGGGAGTTGGGCTTGCAGCTGTGCAAATTGGAAAGATTCGCGGTGCCACTGTCATTGCAGTTGCTAGGTACTGGTTTAGTTCTACAGTTCTAATGAAGATGCATGCTTTTGACTGGACTAATGAACTGATATACCATAGCTCTTTTTCTTTCCAATGTAGGGGGATTGAAAAGGTGAACCTATTGAAATCAATTGGTGCTGACCATGTAGTGGACTTGAACAAAGGGAATATAACTGCAAGTATTAAGGAGTTCTTACAGTCAAGAAAGCTTAAAGGAGTTGATATTTTATATGATCCAGTTGGAGGCAAGCTGACGAAAGAATCTCTAAGGCTGTTGAACTGGGGAGCACAAATCTTAGTCATTGGATTTGCAAGCGGCCAAGTTCCTCTAATTCCTGCAAATATTGCCTTAGTTAAGGTACTACTCCTGAATATAGCACGACCACAACTCCTTCCACTGTGTTTTGAGGAATGAAGTTCCTGTCTGATCACTTGTTTATATATTTGGGATTTGCTAATTTCAGAATTGGACAGTTCATGGATTCTACTACAGAAAGTATAATGATGTAGTCCGTCCAGGTGCTGCAGAAGATTCTATGAAGGACCTTTTGTCCTGGTTAGCGAAGGGCTTACTCACTGTTCACACTTCTCATGTCTACAGCCTGCCTGAGGTTACACTGTGGCAGTCCTTACCTGTGACGGTTTCATTGTTTTCTTTCAAATTTCGAAGTTTAACTGATTTATTTTCCCTTAGGTGAACCTTGGTTTTGCGGCTCTAAGGGAGAGAAATGGTATTGGAAAGGTGGTGATTGTTTTCGATGATCCGCAAATTGTCTGCTCTAAGCTTTAATCTACTCCGGATGGGTCTCAGTTTGCTGCCTGCCAAAATGGATTTCCAACACTGAATGCGAATTGCCTGTTGTCTAAAATATGTATGATAAATATATTATTTAAATAAAATACAAACTATTCCCAATTACAAAATCATGCAATTGTGATTTGATATGTCTGCAGTTGAATTAAAATGATATCCGTTAATAGCAAATAAAATGTTTTAAAAACGTTTACAATAGAAATATACTCGTTTCTTTATATAAATATCAAATCATGTAAAGACTAACGTGTGTATTTAACTTTTAATACTTAAATAAATATACAAATGATTTCCAGAGACTCTCTGGACATTCTCCGGGCTCTGGAAAACTGGCCTCCTGAACCATGGCCTTCTCTCAAATCATCAACAATCGAGTGGAATAACTTCTCCTCCTGCACTCTTTTTGTCGCACACTAGCACTTAAACCCAACCGTGCCAAAAGAATTTCTCACTGAATCACTGTAAATAATAAAATTTCACTTTTGAACCAACCAAGAGTGAAACTTCAATAAGTTAACTAAAAAAATGGTTATACTCATTTTATAAACATGTATAGGTCTCCAGACATATGTACAACAGGCAGGTTCCTTTCATCTGGAATTCTTCATCGCCATTTGTTGAATCTACGACCTGGTCAACCCATTTCTCTTATTGGCTATGCTGATTCTTTTGGAGCAACACAGAGAAAAAAAGCAGAGAAAGGGAGTCCAAGACTACAAAGAAAATGCATCATGTGGGGTAAAACAAAATTTCTAATATAACTGGACAAACAAATTAGTAGAACCATCGCCATATGATTTCAGATCAGCTGGTCGAACCACTTCCCTGCATAAAGGGCAAGTTCTTTCTCTCTCAAACCTGTAAATTTCAGAAGTGCCAGTGAGTTAGTTTTCTCAATACCATAAAGGCACACACTCAGGTATCACCACTTGCAAGAGGTTGCATATACAAAAAGGAACACAAGCCGATGAATGTTAAAAAAGAAGGAACTGGCAAAAACCTCATGTCTAATAAAATTCACAGATTAACATAAAATAAAAATTGATAGTGCTTTTCTGCAAATTACAGAGATTGCAGTATACAGCATTATTTAGACAAGTAGGCCAAAATCATTTGGTTAATATATTGTATCCTTGAATTGAAAGGGCAAGGTAAGCAAGAGAAACAATTCTTCTAAATGTCTCAGCAGAGTAGCATGGTTATCTAAGCTATGTCAATTTGTTCTAGGAAGGTAAGAGTGTCAAAGTGTATCACCATTAACTCAAAGAGATTTGTCAAGTCCACCTAATGGTGCAATAATGATAGGTTGGTATCATAAAGCCAGATTTAACAATTTTTTTGGAAGCAACATTTATGGTTCAGCGTCAGCACTCAGCAGGTATGTGTGTATTATAACTTAAGGAATCAGGACTTTCATAGTTTCATAGTATCTTAGTATCATATAATGGACTATTAGTCTATTACAATAAAGTGATGCAAATATTTACTGGTGGCTGCTATAGCATCTACTACAGTAAACTGGTTGAGAACATGTATCGTGGTCAGCCTGTGGAGCTTCACTATTTAAAGCACCGACTTCGCATAAATTCCACTATAACCATTTTAAATTACATATTCTTCAAACCTACACGATTCATAAGATTCACTACAAAAATCTCGACGTAAAAGTTAGTTTATAACTGCACATTTCTATACAAGTTTATTAAGAAAAAAAAAAAAATATATATATATATATATATATATATATATACACGAATTTAGCAAAAAGAAAAATAAAAATTCATTAGAGATCGAAAACAAAATTTTTATAAAAACTGAATATACTTTTGTAGGCTAACTTTGACCCCTATACATATAACACTAGATTAGATCCAAAAGTGTATAACAATGCAAGAAACTAACCATTCCGAAACACAGTCTTCGCAAAAGACGTGTTTGCAACACAACAGAACTGGAACATGCAACTTTTCCTGGCAAATAGCACACAAGTCTCCTGCATCGTTTACCTGAAAAAAATAATCAACAAGCTTACACTTAGAAAATGACTGAGCCTGCCATGTGCAAAACGTACTCTCTAAGCAGTCATTTATCATGATACAAGTAACGTAAGAGGTCAATACTCATACTTAAACCTTGTGAAAATCATATGAAGCATCCACTCCTTGTTAAAGGAACAGCATATGCTCAACTTAGTCATCCAAAGATACAGTCATCATGAATTCATATTTACTGATAAAATTATTGTTGCGAAGGTCTAGTTTTCATCAAAATGATATATTGAATTTAAAATTTAAAACACTTGGCATGGACAAGAAAGAAAGAAACAGCAGTAAAGACTTGAAAAATTCTAGCCGTTGACAACCAAATTATATTTGTGTTTGTTATTCATAATCATGCTATCCACGCGGTCAAAGAGTTAACAAAAGAACTTATGGACAATCAAACATGCAACTTCATACCTGCTCCAGTGTGGCATAAGACCCATAGTGCATTTCCTTTCGTGATAACGCTTTCAAGGCAGAGAAGAAGGATCGAACCTAAAAAAAGAGTATTTAAAATCATAATCATAGCCAAGGTCTTACATGAAATAAGAAGATGAAAGATATGACCCAGATGGCTACGTATAGTAAGGCTATTGGAAACTAACCTTTTCAACAACTGATGTTAGCTTAAAGGTTAAGTATAGCCCTGTTGTCAGTGACGAAAAGAGACTTCCATAATCTTTGTTCAAAAAGAATCGGTACCAGACAGGTGTTGGCAACAATGTGCGATACAGCAACAATGTGTATTCAACTAGAGTCAGCAGTTGACCCTGAAAGAACGGATATAAAAAAAAAGTTTTTTCACATTCTGAAATTTAAAAGGTATTTTTTTGTGTGTAACTTGGCTTGGACAGGGCATTAACAGACTATACCTGTCTACGAAAATCATGAGCCCTGCCATTTCTGTAATACATTAGCAAAATCAATTTGAAAGCCATTGCTGCTACCCGCACCATAGTATCTGGAGAGTCATAAGTTTAAAAAAACAGTACGTAATTTGTTACGGTCAACAAAAATATGGTCATAAATATCAGAAAATAGGTAACCAAAGAAACAACAAAGCAAACATTATAGAAGTAGCTACTGTGTCTAACACAGATTTATGTGACCAAATATGTTTGGGAAAAGGTGAGGCTAAACCACTTTATATTGCACTAGTACATGACTAAATAAAATTGTAAGATCAGCTCGAATTGTAAGACCGAGCTAGAACAAATAATTGCCAGAACATTTCAGCAATCGATGAGGATTTAATTGGTGCAACTACTTTAGAGATATTCTACTCAATTTATATTTTTTTAATAGATTGTATTTGACGAGTCCTTTCATTTGCTTTCAATCTTCCATGACAAAAACATGCATGCAAATGTCAAAAGCAACCCACGAAGATAGAACTGTATCTTATAAATATCACACTCAATTGTATTTTTTGCAAATATAACCCTGAAATAAAGAGAGTTATTCATACCACTGACCAGAACAGCGAAAATAGCATGCCAAAATGGTGGTATTGCTTTTGGAGGAACCATGATTAGTGGGTTTAAAATATCTTCATTCCAGTACCACCATAGATATCCAATTACATGGAGCATAAAGACTATGCAATATCCAACCAGAACTGACAATTTCCTTTCCCCCTGCTCCAAGAGAGAGAGAGAGAGAGAGAGAGAGAGAGAGTAATCATCAAGCCTAAAAGTGCACATATGTATCTCTTTTATCATTTTTACTTGCAGAGGAAAGAGAGTAAAGAGGTAATGAAATTAGAGCTTCATATTTATACAACCGCATTAGTACATAGAAAGATTTGTCTCACCTTTAAAACTGTCTGCTTCTTAAGAATATCATTTGACTTGAACATGAAAGCAGTTATGTAGATTGTGACAAAGAATCCTAGATATTCACGAAAAACATAACAATTATTGTAATTGGAATCTGAGGAATAATGCAGGAATGTAAACTAAGAACTTATTTGCAGAGATATCCTTAAAGAAAACAGGTGCAATCATAGAAGATGCCATAATCAACAGAACAAGAGTATAAATTTATAACTAATTTATACATGTATTACGCTTACATTACGTTCTTTCTTTTTCTCGTTTACAAGCTTCAGTCTTTAATTTAATAAATCGCAGGTATATATATTGAATTAACTTACACATGTAATATAACTACATTGAAGATAGAAAACTAATTAACTAATGACATTTTTTTTCATTAATATAAATCAGAAGATTAAGTAGAAACCAAAGAGTTTAAAAAAAACATTAGCACTACTTTTCTCCCTTCAATATAGTATTTCGATGATTAGTATTTATGTCCCCACTGAACTATAATCCAAGGTCCAGCCCCTAAAACCTTGTACTCCGGAACCACATTTGTTTAAGGTGTCCATGTTCTCACTTCTAATTCCATAAGGACGGTCATTTGTGAAATCTATTGTTGCACATCCGCTGCTCCCTATTTCGTCAGGTTCTAAAGCTCAGTTAGGTATACATATCTTTACAATTTATACCTTTATAAGTTTATACATACTTATACACAACAACTAATGTTTGACTATCTCTTAAACAACCCAAAACAACTTCGCATTATCAACCATTCGTGATGCCAACATATTCTTTCTAGCTATTAAGTTAATATGGTTATAAGTACACATAAGATAAAATAACCAAGTCGATAACTACTTGCACAGTCCATTAATCCCAATAGCAACATGGTTTATATACATCATATAAGCGAAATTCAGCACTAAACCGACTAAACCAAGCAATCATTCTTGATTCACAATCAACCAATTTCATAACAAATAATGCAACAAAATCTATAAAAACAAATCAAGAAATTAGCTAAAAATGAGTTACAAAAATCAAGAACTAGCATCACAACAAGATCATACCTTGCAAATGCTGACGAATAAAAACAAGCAACAACAGAAAAGAAAACGGAATAACCCGTTCAACCACCCTCGCAGCCTGCTGCAAATCATACCGATGTTCATACAAGGACGAAGAACCCGAATCATCACCTCCAGAACCTACATTCTGCTCAACTCCACTAGACCCCCTAACCAAAGACTGATCATCATCTCCCCCATCACCTACCCCAATATCTCCCACACCCGCATTTCTCGACAACTCATTAACCCCTAATTCACCAACCCCACCATCATTGTCATCAATTTGACTCTGAATTGAGTCATGATCAGTCAGAATTTGAATAGAAACCTCAGTGGCACCATCATTATTGGTAGTATTAAGATCAATTTGATTTGAGAAAGTGAAATTAGGGTTAGGGTTTTGAGGAAGGGGGAAGTAATGAGAGACTAAAGAAGAAAGAGGGGTTTGTAAAAATTGAAATGTGGAAATAAGTGAAGAGTATCTTGTTCTTGAAGTTCTTGAATTATTAGTATTGATTTCTTGCATTTGTGGGGTTTGGTGTGTGTGTATGTGTGTGTGTATAGGTGGGGATTGTAATGGGGTTTGTTCTTCTTCCATGGCTTAGGAGAGATGGAGAGAGAGAGAGAGATGTAAGAGAGAGAGAGAGATGCAAGGGAGAGAGATTAAGGGCGTGTTTGGGTGTTTAATTGAATTATACGCGTTTGATTTCGAGTTAATTTGGGGGGGTTGCTTTGAATTGGAGGAAAGTATTTTTATATAGTTATTGAGGTGTCGGTCTACGCGGGAGAAAAGTAGTGAAATTGTAAAATAATAAACCACCACGTTCAATGGAGTATTTATATCATGTAGCACTTGTTTTTTGAATTAAAATTTGTTAGGGAAATTTGTAGAATTCACAATTGTTAAATTTTGACAACATTTTAGAAAAGTACTTTTTTTTAAAAGTATCCAATTTGTAGAAATTATTTATAAAAATACGTTTTTTTGCAACTCTTGCGACCTCATTTGCAAAAAAAAAGATGATTTTTATTGGAAGTAAAGTTTTAGGATGTTAGTTAATGAATTGACATAAATAAATTCAAAAAATGTAAAAACAATAATATTGTTTTGATCAATTTTTTAATTAGCTTCTTAATTTCACGCCTTCTGATCTCATTTTTTCTGTTAGATATAAGGCATTAGTATAGAACATCATCATTTTCTACTTATTGCATGTAACTTTTTCAATCTAATTTTTTCACAAATATTCAAAAAAAAAAAAACTTTTTCAATCTAATTTGTGCATTTTAAAGTAATAACAAAAATAATTAGTATAACTAATCAAGCTTTAAAAAAATTCTTCAAATTTGTGTGATCAATCATTTAAAACAAAGAAGACCAAAGAATTAGTATTAGACTTCTTATTATAGAGCAAGAATATTATACTAAAGAATTGATCAAGCTTATCTTACTTGTAACTTCAACTAACATCTATAATTTATTTGGCGTTGAAAAAAATGAGGGAAACAAATTTGATCTTTCCTACCTTCCATTAGACACGAATAGTTTATTTTCAATGCTTTAGGATCTTCTTCTCCTTCTCTTTCAAGCAACTAATTAAGAACGTTTTTCCGCTGCTTCTTAGAATATCATCAAAAAAGGTTGACTTATAACTTAAAATGAGTAAGTGCTTTATAAATGATAAGTCGATGAATTCTTATAAATTATACGGGTGTTTGGATAAATTTACTTATAAGTTAGTGAAAAATTTGCTAAATTAAATTTGAAAAAATAATTTTTAAATATAATGATTTCAACACTTGTATTTTAAATTAAAAAAATATTTAAAAACACAATGTAAAAATATAAAATATTAGAAAAATAAAAAAATCAAAGAATAAATTGATAATTTAAGTAAAATGGTGGTGATTTCTAACATTATCTAATAAGCTGAGTACACAAACACTCCGTAAACTTTAATCAACGCCTAAGTAAGAGCGGCCAAACAGGCCCTTAGATTATCCAATTCCAAAGATATCTATTCCACTTTCAAATTGCAGAATCAAAAACTTTCATTTCACCTTGATATATGGAGTAAATATGTTTAAAAATTAAAAGACGTATTCTTACACGTAAAAAATCTAAGACCACGTTTGTTTGGTAGGTTTTTCTTGAAAATAGGTTTCACTATACTTAGTTCCTTGAAAAGTGAAAATTAAGTGTTTGGTTTTGAATATGTAACCACAAATTACATATTTTAACTGTTTTGTAAAATAATAAAGTAATTGATTTAGATTAAAAAACAGTAAATAAATTTATGAAAAAACAATACTGAAGATATACTATTGAATATTTTTTTTTTTAAAAATGATTGTTAAGATGAGTCAATACACCAATTTGTTATTACTTGCATTAAATAAAATAATAGTTCAAATAAAATTTAATAATGCATTTTAAATAAAATATAATATATAAATTATAAACAATTTTAAGTAATAGCTAACATGTATAATCTAACAATTAAATAAATAAATAATTTATTCAATCTTTATAAAATAAATATGTAACAAATGCATTATATATGTTGACACAAAAAAAAACTAAATTATAACATTTGATTCAAATTTAATATTTTTCGATTTAGATTTTAAAGTATATTTTGATAATTTAACATTTAATAAAATTATTAAACATGTAATATTGTAAATTATTTAATGAATAAAAAGTCATAGACAACTGTGTAACTTAAAGTGACCACATATGACCTAGGTAACTAGGTTCCTGTGTTTTGCTATAACTACAAATTCCATGTGAGTTCCCGAGTCTAAAAATAAATTCATACAAACAAACGTTGTAATTTGTGGAAGTTCCATGGAAGTCAGAGTTACTGCGTTGGTGCGTTGGGTTACAATGAACCAAACAAGGCCTAAACATTCAACAAAAATATTATGGGTTTTTTATTGTTACATGTGGCATGTCTCGAAGAGAAAACTAACCACAACGCATGACGATTATTCAACAAAAGATCAGGCTTGCTTTCTTGAGCTTTAAAGTATGCTTCCAGCTTGCTCCAGATGTTACAGGGAATGTGGTTTCTTGTACAATAACTACATCGGTATAAGGTTACATTAAAAGGTACTGAATGGTACAAAATTAGACACCAGCGAAATGGTTCCGCAGACGCTGCCTCCTAAGAATTTCCATTCTGTGCTATGCTACATGTTCGTATGTAGTAAAAACAAAGAATGCCAAAAAAAAAAAAAAATCCTGAAAACACCATGCATGTCACTCAATCAGAGAATGGAACACTTCCTCTGTGTGTGCGTGTGCGTGTGAGGGAGAGAGAGAGAGCGGGGGGGATAGTACAGCTTTTATACCTGCACTATGTTGCCGAAACTGCTTTGTACCCTTCTTTCTCAAGAAGTTTTGCTATAGATATATCTCCTGTCTTGATGATTTTTCCATCCTCCTAAAAAGCAAAAGGATTGTCAATAAATAAACACACACTTACAGCCAAAAAGACCTAAATAATGTTTCCATTCTAACATAGCACTGCAATCCCGACTTGCTTGTAAAGTAAACAAAGATGATTAAACAAGTTGGTTCATCGCTAACACCCTCAACTATGTCTGAGAAACAGCGAACTTCTGAAACTTTTTTGTTAATAAAGGTCATTCATGTTTAATTGCTACAACAGGGAGGATTTTTTTATTTGCTTTATTTATAGATGAGGCAAATTCACAGGAGACGAGGATGCAAAGCAGAAGACTAGCCTCAAAGACAATCTTGGAGTCTCAAATTTATTGAACTTGAAGATGTTACACTTTTTTATGCAAGTTTTATTCATAATTATAACCAGAAGTTTGCCTACACATATGCATACAACCACGTGTATTGCATTTAAGTTTTATCACCGACTTCTAAGCCGAGTCTAGTGTACCAATTCAATACCTAGTAGTCTAGTACAGATCAATAGCAGAGTAAAGCTTGAGATAAGAAACTCATATAGTCATATGGCATCTAAAAGTAACCGAATCGAAGTATTCCCATGATACAGATGGCAGGAAAAATATCAATCTAAACCTCATTTCAATATCTAACCATACAGAGTAGAGAAATTTATCGAACTTGATTACCATAATATGGATATAGTTGGGCTTAATATATTCCAGAAGCCGAAGGTAGTGGGTGATCATCAAGACAGATTTTTTTGGGGTCAGGAGTCCATTCACGGCCTTTGATACGTCACGAAGTGCATCAACATCTAAACCAGAATCGATCTCATCTAAAATGGACAATTCTGCACCCAGAACCTGTAAACAGAAAGAGGAGTCAGTCATAGAAAGAAAGCTTTTGACACTTGCAAGGACATTATGTAACAGCTTCTGTGCACAGAAAGGGAGATGTATTTACTTTTTTATTGGAAAATGTTTATTAAGCAAAGACACAACAGACACACAGCCATAGGGAAAGTCTCAATTCTCAAACAAAAAATTGACAGCAACAGAAAAAACAGAGCAGATAAACATGATGAAATAGAATTATAGAATCATACACCAAAAAAGACATAAACTTGCTCATTGCAGAGTTGTATAATTTCCCTTACACCAGTAAAATGGCTGACCTTGCTCAGTCATGAAAGAAAGTTTCTGATGCACTTGCAATGATATTTGTTTCTAAATAAAAGTTAATTACAGTACTTAGAGCCACTGCACAATGCACAATGAGATATTTCCCTTTCTCCGTGTAGAGTTCTACAATTTCTTTAAACCAGTAAATAGTTACTGAGTGCTCATGATTACTGATACAGAACAATCTGCACTAGATGCATCTTATTCTAATAAAGCTAAATTTCAATTTGCAGAAAGGCTAGTTTTCCTTTCTACAGTGCAGGAAGAAGACGAAGCAAAGTTATCCAAACTACGTTACTGTATATCTTTTTAATTTACAAAAACAAGTCTCATTTAATCTTGTCAAAAATTTAAGAAAATAAGATTGAATATTGGGTTTCATATCTAGCTGGATAAGATGGCGTCTGCTTCATCCTGCAATGTGGCTGCCAACTTACTGACTGTCTCCCAACTCAATTTACGTAATATAATATGAAAAGCTTATTTCTATTCAAATATATCATATTATTATCTCACACTAAAATCTATACATATACTACCAACATTCCATCCACATGTAGATCTCATCAGCAAAAGTCATTGTCTAAAGTTCAGATAGAAAATACTACTTTTCAATATGCTATATATACACACCGCAAGTTGTAGAATTTCGTTGCGCTTCTTTTCACCACCACTAAATCCTTCATTTACATTTCTGTTCAAGAAATCTGGCTTTATGTTCACAACTTCAAGCTTGGGCATAATGTAAGCGTAGAACTGCAAGAATAAATATTATCAGTTAATCACTCAACCAAAACGAAAGAACTTTAAGTATAAATTATCAGTTAATCACTTCACCAAAATGAAATTCTTGCTTGTTCTTGTGAGGCTAAAACTATATCACTCAAAAAGAATTAGTAGTTTCCATTGCTCGGCCACATTTAACCTTCGAGAGAAGATTTAGTGCATATTTTAGATAGTAAAAACATAAATAACTCTAATGCACATCATCAGTTCCCATTCCATGTCTGCATCCTGTTTTTATTTCCATGATAGAAATTTTTTGTATGGTACCACTAAAAAGCATAGGAAGGTCACATTATACGGATCTTATACAAGTATCAAGAAACATTATGAGTGGATATCCGGAGTTCAAAAACATGCACCTCAATAGGACTAAGCTCTGGCAACCCCAGCTTTCTTCTACGGGCATTATATGCCATTAAGAGAAAATCAATATTGCTCACTCCTGGAATTTCAACTGGAGATTGAAAACTCATAAAAAGCCCAGCAATTGATCTGTCCTCTGGTTCCATGTCAAGCAAGTTCTCTCCTTTAAACACAATGCTGCCTCCAGTAACTTCATAATCTTTATGGCCAACGAGAACCTATATCATATAGCGTAATCAAATGTACAAACCGTTACATAACTAGTTTATAGTAAATATACTACTTTTAAAAGAAGAAAAATAGAACATTTTATCTAATTTCTTCTGTTTGTGTGGGTTTAATTACTGCAAAGACTTATACCCCATTCATCAAATAAGAGAAGAGGAAAATTAGAACTTAATCTACAGATTTGTCAGTGTCAGACAATTAAAGATGTCATCAATACAGTATGGCGTTCTGGTGCTTAACAAAAGCTTTAATCTATATGTGCTTAACAAAAGCTTTAATCTATATGTTGCCAGACAGCGAAGAGCATCGCCAAGATTTTTTACAGGAAGCTCTTTATAATAGATTATTCGTTAAAGGCTTATAGTCCCTCACCTAGGTGCCAATGCGGGTTTCACATAAACTACACACACATATACTATTATCATATCATACAATATAATTTACAAGAGCAATTTAAGTAAATTCTCGCAAATACATTCTCATCTCAACCTACTTCTACAACCAAACAAGACTGCATCAAATCTCAACCTACTCGTAAACAAAGAAAACGATAATCAACCGGAAAAAAATAAAAACCAACCTTGGCAAAAGTACTCTTCCCAGAACCATTCTTCCCCATCACAGCATGAACCTAATACCAAAACCAAACATTTCAAAATTAACAAACCACAATTAACAAACCCCATCAAAACCCACCACAATTAAACAAAAACCACTCAATTAAAATCCTCAAAACAAACGAAATTCACACATATAAATATAAAGATGCAATCTTTATACCTCTCCTTCATAAATACAAAGATTGACTCCTTTCAAAATGGGTTGTTCAGATTGAGCTATAACTGCAGTCAAGTCTTTAACTTGTAACAAAATCTTGGGTGAATCTCCGCCGTTGTTGGTGCTAGAAGTCGCCGGAGATTCGACGGCGAGGCTGTTTTTTAACCGGAAAGAAGGGAAGCTACGGCGACGAGTGGCAGGGATTGTAAATAAGAGGGAATTAGATGGGTAGTTTCGGAAAGAGGGAATTAGATGTGGGGGTGAAGGGGATGAACAGTTGAGTGCCGCCATTGTAATCGGAATCAAATTTGCTTACAGATATGCCTATATATATTTTTATTTGTTTTATAATGATTATTTGTTACTATTTTTATAATTATAAAAAGAAAAAAAAAATTATCTTTGATTTTTTTTTATATTTTTTGTTTAGTAAAGTTAAGGTATAACTCTAAATAATTCTGTGTTAAAAATATCCAATATAAGTTTGGAGATGAAATCAAATATAAAATCTGGGATCACGCAGCAATGATAAAATTTGTATTTTTGATATAAAAATTTAGAAAACATTAATTTGTAGATATTTTATTACATTTTGGTAAAGAGAAATTTAAAGAATGGGCTAAAGATGATCCCATATTTTGTTTAAGTTTGTTGAAATATAGGTGAAATGTGTTACTTTATATATATATTTGGTTTTAGTTGTTACAGTTGTTAGCCCACCCAAATGGATATTGTGTATTTGTAGTAGAATATTACTACTTGTAGTCATTGTATTGATTCAATGGCCTTAGCAACCGGCGAGCAAAAAACCGAATTAAAATCGAAACTGATAAAAACCGAACTGTAAAAATCAAAATTGAGTTAAAGCCGAGCCGAAACCGAAAATTTAAAAACCGAATCGATTTTGAGGGTTCGATTTCGGTTTTAGGTCCTAACCGAACCGAAAAAACCGAACCGATTATTATAATTTATTAAAATTTTATTAAAAAAATATAAATATTTTATCTAAGAATTAGTGAGTGTTGAAAGTTTTGGTCAATTTGTATTTGATTATTTGTGCCTGTTATACAACTTTCATACCGAAATTCTAATGATTTCTTTGTCCGTAATAAATATATGGCATACTACTACTACTTGGATTATTTTTCAAGGTTAAAACATGCATATGCAAGTATTTTAATTCCGTCTCGAGATGTTTTTTTGTTCAATTCTACATATTTTCAAAAACAACAGATCTTCTATCACTCTCACTTTCAGTTTTGTGTGTGGTTTGAAATAAAAATATAAAAAATTTATTTTGCTGTATAATTTTATTAATTAAGCAAGATTTTTTTTATTTAAGTTGTAATAATTTAAATTTTTGCGGTTTTAAAACCGAAACCGAACCGAGGTTTTCAAAACCGAAACCGATAGTTCGGTTGCGGTTTTCAATTGTCAAAACTGAAGATTTTCAGTTTCAATTTTATCCAAAAACTGAATCGAACCGTGCTCTCCCCTAGCCTTAGCCTGTGTGGTTACCTGTTTAAAATATTATTACGGGCTTGTTTGGCAACTTAGTTATAAGTTAGTTTATAGCTTATAAATTCGTAAGAACTTATGGAGGGTGTTTGTCAACCCAACTTATAAACCAACTTATAACTTATATGTTAATAAGTTGCATGTTAGTAACAACGTACATTTTCAACTTATTGACTTATTGTTTGATTTCTTTGTCTTTTAATACTTCATATTTTTACATTTGCTTTTTTAAATGTTTTTTTTAAATTTAAAATGCATTTATTTAGCTCATTGTATTTAATAATTATTTTTTAAATATAAATTAGTAAATTTGTAACTAACTTATAACACTACAAGAAATTTCAATTTAAACAACAGAAAATTCCATTGGCATGTTAAGAAAATCTGTTAGTAAGTCACTATATTAACATAATGATCACGGAAATGATCGGTTGGTATAAACGTCGTTGAGAAGTTGCCAAATGATTTATTTTCGTTACTAAACTTAGTAACGGAATACCAACACACTCCTAACACTGTTCTTACTAGGGAATTTGCCCGTGCTTCGCACACGGGTGAATTATATTGAATGATATAAAATTATTTATAATTTTTGTCAAGGTAATTTTATTGTTATGAATTATAATAGATGTTATCAAGTGCATTGCAAAATCTACTACTAACTTTTAATAAACACATCAGCGCATATATATAAAATTAAAAAAGAAATCTGAAAATGAAAAAGCAATAGATCTGAAATAGATAAATAAGTAATATTCTTTGTAATCCTTCACATGTCAATAAATCTTATTTAAGTAAAAAACATAAGACGATCCAGAAATGAACCTAATCACACTAAACAATTAGTGTTTTTATTCTGCAAAACTTTAAAGCAAATTTCAAAACCATCAGAGAAAAGGAAATTCGACCGGATGAATATCACTCCTTAATGTTCCTGTAATTGAAATGCATTCATTTTTTATTAGTACAACATAAACATTGTATAAAATACACTTTCGTGAAAAAATATATAATATTAAAGTAAAGATGAAAAACCGTTTTTATCTTCTTGTTGCATGATTTAGCAGAACCCGGGGTGTTGCCACAAAAAATTGTTTCGCCACTCTGTTTGAATTAAAATTGCATTATATTGTTTGATTATTATCTTAATAAAAGTAAAAATAAAAAATATAGGATATGAATAATTTTTAGGGGGATATAAGAAACTTAACTAATCTCTCCAAAGTCGGATTCTGTAGACTCAAGAATTTCGTCTACTGTTTCAGAAGTTGATGATTTTGACTTTTTGGATAAATATGCATCAGTGGCATTGTACATGGTACTATTAATCAATACATTATCATCACTGATCAATATGTTGAAAGTAACATCTTTGTTCGCAATGTCCAATATTTGTTGAGGAAAGAGTGTACTTGGAAGAGTCTAACATATATAATAAACAATAAGTCATTAGCGTGAAATTTGTATACGTAAGTATAACGATCAGGTTTAATTCATAAAAACATATAGTTGGTTATACCTCAGCAAGATCCTCAATTTCTTCCAACAACACGGTTGCAGTTTTACCAACTAATCGTTTAACAACGCGATCACTAAGGACAACATTAACTGCTTCAGTTTTATCATGAGCAAGCACCATAATTCTGTATCTGTTTACAAATTCGTATGTATTCTTACATTATTTATTTATTATCAATAATGATAATTTACAAAAAAATGTTAATTATTTTGATATAAATACCTCTTTTCTGCATATGGCGAGCTTTTAAGACATTTAGGATTGACACACTTATACCTTCCTTCTAGCAGGTGAACCTCTTCATGGCAGAAGTTACAACCATAGTACCACCAACTATCACTTGCTTCCACCCTTTTGATTGTAACAAAACACATGACATTTCTCTGCAGAATAATAATTCAAATTACAGAGAACCATTAAAAAGAAATTAAAAAATATGTAATGAGGTATTGTTCGTTATCATACCTTTATATAGTCGGTAGATATTTTTTCGGTCAATTACTTAAGTGTCAGAGTTTCAACAACTTGAACACTATTAGATACAGTAGATACTGATCCAATATCTTCAGGAGTTTTGTATCCCTGTTGAGCTAGCCTAAAAAATAAATTTCACGCTAAAATTACATAATTTTTCATATAGGTTAAATGTTTTTTTAAAGTAAATTAAAAAAATTAAATTTGTCTAAAAAATAGACATTTAAAAATATTTACCTTTTATGACGTGTTTTTACCACATCAGTGTCCAAATTGAAATAATTTTGGAAGATGGCATAGTACTTATCTGGACAGAATCTGCAAGATTAAGAAGAGATTGATTAATGTGTTTAAATTAGGAAACATTTTAATCATTGAAAATCTGAACTTATATATTTGCAAAATTGAATGCTAGTCTCGCTCATAAATTTTTGTAGCTTTGCACTGGTCAATATTGCAAAGATTGAAGTTTCCAATTCGGGTTCATAATTTTTGTTAGTGATTTCAGCCAGTTTACCCCAAACTCTGACTTTCGGAGAGTTCTTGTAGGAAATATTAATTTTTGACACATTTATTTATATAAATGTGTGGAACATAAACAGTGAATTATTATAATTTTTAAAATTTTAAATTTAATAAAATATGTTTAAGTAATCTAATCTAATCTAATATATATAATTTATGATATACAAATAAAAAATTTACAGAAAATTTAGCAGAAGATTTAGATGTTATACCATGTTCAAAAAACTACAACATGCTAAATACAAACGAATTTTAATAGTTAATAATTTTTTCATATTGAGAACGATAAATTTTATATCCATGCTATTTTGATTGGTTACCTTCCATCGCAAATTCTGAACTTGACAATATTCCTTTGTCCATATTTTGTGGGGATAAGACTCAACTTTTCAAAATTCTCAACCACACCAATGATATCTGCATAATTGAAAATTGGAACATAGTAAAGAGAATGATACAAAAAATAGTATTAAATAAGTGAATTATAGACAATATAGTTATTTTCATACCTGTGGCATAGTCGGGATACAACGGAGGAACGTGATTATTTACAATCTCGAATAAGTCTCCCAAATCGACAAACTCAAATTTATGCATTGGTATCATAAAATCATCTTCAACAACTTTCTCAACTGTAGTAGAACTGATAAAATTGATTATATATTTCGAACATACGGGTCTGAGTTTTGTCGTTTCTTGCTTAACACTGAAATTAGTTATGACATATATGCCTCCTTCGGTAAGAGTGCTTCCAACTTGGCTCCATTTATCAGGATATATAAATGCTTGAATGTGGAAATTCTACAAAACATATCAGAAGCATTTAATATGACTATATTAAAAAAATACAATAGAGTAACCTAATATATTTGTTCAGACACATGTCTCACTCTACGATATAAGAAATATACTTACATCATCATCTAATAAAATTGCATTGTATCCTGTAACAGAGTTGCTCCCATCTTTGCTCCCATATTTGCTCCCAGCAGTTGAAACAGAAGCCCACATCCTTGTTATACGAACTTTAACTTTCTAGTTGGTTCTTGCAGGGTCAAGCATCTCAAGTTGATCGAACATTGTATGAGAAAAGCTGCAGACACGTGTAACAAAAAGTAAGATATATATATATAATAGAAAATAAATAGACATGCCAGCAAGACCTAATACATTGATGTACTTGTTGAATTTGTTTTATAATGTTTAACTGCTAAGTATGTCTATTTATATAAAAGTTATATGCAAGATGTTTGGTTAATTATTGATTAATTGTTCTTTGATCGTGTTAATTCAAGTCTAATGGACACAACTTAAGGATCTGATTAGTAGAGTCGTTATGAGATGAAATAAATAGAGATTTGTTTCATAAATAAATCAAAAATATTTGATATTATTTGGTCTTAAAATTTAAAAGCAAAGAAATTTTATCTAAAGCATAATCTTATAAATATGGAAAGTTATTATATACAATTTTAAGCAATAATTCTGGCGTTGATTACGTAATTTTAATAATATGGATTGCGACTAATTAGTAGATAGTATATGATTTATTGTGCATATATTACATAATATTAGCCTAATTTGATTGTTTTATTAAATTATTGTCGGTGACTTAAATACAGAATGTTAGTTCTAGCTTGGAAGATTATTCCATGAATTAAGCAGTTAGATATTATTTTACTTAAATTTGAACTTTGAAATTACATTAAATAGAGCATATCCTCTGGGATATTATTCGTCAAATTCTGAAAAGTATAATATCAATATTCAATTTTGTTGCTATA
Source organism: Heracleum sosnowskyi (assembly GCA_030848705.1). Taxonomy (NCBI): domain Eukaryota; kingdom Viridiplantae; phylum Streptophyta; class Magnoliopsida; order Apiales; family Apiaceae; genus Heracleum; species Heracleum sosnowskyi. Next base: position 139,870,913 of record CM061236.1, read on the forward strand.
GGTTTTGCCTATGATTCTACAATATTATAATGTATATGGAGAATTTATGATTATTTTACCCGCTTAATTTTTAATCAAATGATCATAGATGCAGGATCAAACGTGAAATATTATTTTATGAATGAAGTACATAAAAAATATCTAAACTGAATATGAAATTTGATTTGATATTACATCAATAAAAGATATGATATTATTTGATCCTAAAATTAAAAAATAAAATCATTGTATTTAATGTATAATATTATATATATGGAAAATAAAATAATTGATTACATTTTGTATTATGAATTGGTTAAGGAAAAAAAGATATAAGAATAATCCATAAACCAATCAAAAAGATATTGTATTATTTGATTTAATAATTTTAAAACAGAATAATTGAACTCTTACATGTATGGAATGAACGCTATTTAACAATTTCTTGAATTATTTTTCATTATGAATATAAAACACGATTATTAGAATTTTTTTTGATTGGTTAACCATATATTATATTAAAAAATAGAACTTTATTTATTAATTTACTGAGAAATATTAATAATCATATATTAAAAAATTATTTTAATTTATTACGTATATTAAAAATTATTAATGTATAATAATTTTGATTTTATAACTAATTGATATTGAGAATATTTATAATAACTTTCTTTATTAATTTTATAAACTCATTAAAAGTAAAAATTATTTGGAGTTATTCATGGACAAAGTTTATAGCTGAATTGAAATAATTTTGTCGACAAAACAAATATTGTGAAATGCCTTTGGTTGGATGAAAAATCGAATATGTTTGATTTTATTTTTTAAAGTTCCTATATTATTTTCTTTTAATAATAAATAGTTAAATATATTTTTGTAAATAATAAAAAGTATATATATTTCATATCAATTTAAAATAAATTTAATTTAAAAATAAATAATGATAATTGAAGTGGGGCATGATTTACAAAATGGTAAAATTATGTATAATATGACATGTCCTTCATCTTTATTAACTAATTATTTATGATAATTTTAAAAAAAAAAATCATCCCTGACTATCTTTTATCTTTTATTTCATTTATCAATATTGGAATACATTTTATTGTGAGCAAATAAATAGTACTTGATTATTGAAAAATAGTATTTATTTAATGAATTGGTATAATTGATATAATATCCCATAACCAATAATTGAATAAATATATAAAATTCTGCAATCTTATTCAAATCCATGGATAAAGCTGTATTAATATATTAAAGACTCTGAATTCTATCTTTAAAATAATTTCCTTTCATTCGGCGAATAGAGGACCAACAAATTCTTCAAATTTAAGCATGCGTCAAAAGTTAAACTAATAAGCAAGTATTCTATGTAATGGTATTATAGATGTTGGGATTTATGGGTGATAGCATAGAAACAACTTAACTTTGATTGTACTTAATTTTTTAAATTAAGTAGAACATACTGTCATAGCCAAAGTATGTTCTTGTAATCAGTATGTAATGTTATTCTAGTTGTATTGTTTGAAAAAAGTTCACTTATGTGTTCAAGCCTCAAAGAATGCTTTTTGGATGACAACATGAATAAAGGTTACTGTCCTAAAGCTGTGACAGTAAGATTACAAGAAGACAGAATGTTGCAAGTCACGACAGCATATTCACTCTGACAGCAACATTGGCGGAAGACTACGCGACAGCAACTATTGCCCTCGACAGCAAGTTTGGGATCCTCGACAGCACTCTATGCGGGGAACTCATACTGTCACCAAAAGATCATTCCTGTGACAGCAAGCTTTGCGGCAAAAGTAACTGTCTCAATAAAGATCCTTATGCTAGGTATCTTTCTCAGTCAAATCCCGTGACAGTTTAAATGTTCAAGAAACAGGCGTGATGCAGTATCCCTAAGCTGCACCAAGTCTGCAAGACTACGACAGAAGCTTCAAGCACTGCAAAACAAAAGCGAATCAATTCAAGAGCAAGGTCAAGTCTTTATCTGCTGAATTGGTTTAGCTGGAAATGGAATGAATCTAGGTTGCTTTCTTTGTAATGTATATCTGACATGTTAGCAATTTAGGAAAGTCACATGGGTAAGACAATCTGTAAGAAACTGCCACTTGACAGTGACAGCAGCTTCACAAACCCGTGACTGATAGTGATAGGGTTAGTCTTATACCTACTATCAACTCATTCTAGAATTGTAACGAAGACAAGTAAGTGTCTTTGAAGAAAACCCGAAGCTCGAGAATTCTTTCTTGAGGTTGTAGCAACACTTTGCAAAATAAATAAAACATTTATTTTGTGAATCTTGTTCTTACTAAATACTGTTCGTGATTGCATATATTGCTGATAACGTTTAATCTTGATTTTAGTTGTTGAAATTTAGATTGAATTTTATCAGTATTGCATTCATCCCCCCCTTCTGCAATACACAAGGACTAACAACTGGTATCAGAGCTTTCAGATTAACATACATATCTGAGATCCCGGAGAAAATGCAGAAATCAAACAGTATCAAGATCCCAGCATTTGATAAAGAGAACTACAGCATTTGGAAAAGAAAAATCTTGTTGTTTATCAAAGCTGCAAATCCACTATACCCAGGTATACTCGAGAATGGTCCTTTCATTCCAAGAAAGGAAATTGAAGCCACAACAGTGAATGGTGAGATTATTCCTGCACATTGGGTTCCCAAAGATCCCTCAGAAATCTTGGAACCTGAAAAGGAGAAAATGGTGCTAGATGATCATTTGCAACTTATCTTGCTCGATTCTCTCACGCTGGATAAAGCCATGTGTGGAAGTGTGATAAGCTGCACATCAGCCAAGGAGATGTGGATCAGGTTAGCCTTACTCTGTGAAGGAAGTGAAGAGGTTAAGGGCAACCAAAGGCAAATTCTAATATCTCAATATGAGGCATTCATGGCCAAGCCTGGTGAAGACTTAACCTCCATGTTTGAAAGGTTCAGTAAGCTCTTAACTGAATTACAGATACATGGCAAGTACTATGACAGAAAAGAATTAAATGTCAAGTTCCTGCTCCCACTGCCTGATCACCTTGAACACAAGACAATAGCCATACGAGAAGGAAGAGATCTCAACACTATAACCTTTGAGACACTTTATGGTATTCTGAAATCTTATGAACTCGAACTCTTTCAAAAGAGAGCCATACAAAGTGGAACAAGGAACAAGATGGCTAATATGTCAAGTGCCCTAGTAGCATATGTGCCAAGGATCACACAGCCAAGTGAAGTACTACAGATCACACAATCAACCCCAACACAGACCTTGAAGATAGAAGAGGTGGTTGAAGATGATGAGAAAGTGGTACTACAGCTTAAAGATGTGGAAGATGAAGACTTCTACACAATGGAGGAACTGGAAAGCATGGACAACCCTACTATGGCTTACATGGCCAAAAAGTTCAAGAAATTTAGGTTCAAGAAGGATAGGTCATACAAGCCTTAAGGCCAAGCATCCAAGTTCAGCAAAGGAAGCTCATCAAAGGCTGCTGTGGGAAGTTCAACCAAAGGAGGATACAAAACTGGATTTGTGGATAGATCAAAGTTCAAATGTTACAACTGTGGAGAACCTGGTCATTTTGCTACTGAATGCAAAAGACCCAAACAGGTTCAAAGATATGAGAAAGGAACTGGTGGATACTCCAAGAAAAATCAAGGTAGAGCCTATGTGGCTGAAGGAAAGTGTTGGGATGATTCTGATGATGAAGAAGAGGAAGAATATGTCAACCTAGCTCTCATGGCTAGCACTGATGAGGTAGCATCAACATCTTCAAGTCAGGTACCTTCACTTGTCTTACTTGATATGTCTACTGATGAGTATAAGAAAACCATTAAAGACTTAAGTGCTGAAATGTTCAATGTTTATACTAGCTTATCTGCTGCTAATGAGGAAATCTCTAGACTAAGTAAGCTAAATGAAACACTTCAGTCTGAAAATGATTCTCTTTTTCTCAAAACCAGTTCACTAGGCTCTTTAGCTCAAGAGAATGCTAAACTTAAAAATGAATTAAAATGTGCTAAGGAGGTTGAGGAATTCCTGAGGAATGAGATTGCTGAAAATGAATTTAAGATTAAGGCCTATAGAAACTCATCAAAGATAGTTCAGGATTACAATGATAAGCATACAGAAAATCAGTCTGTTGGTATAGGTTTTTCTTATGGTAGAAGACCTGGAAAGGAAACTGTGATTCAAGATTGTCCTGGAATTGCTGCTGTCAAACCCACCATTCTCAAGAAAGTTAAAACTCCTATTTTCAAAGCTGCTGAAATTGAGTTTGATGAAGAAGCCATGCTCATCAAACAAGAAATTCTTGATGAGGATGAAGGTGTTGACAGCACATTCAAGGAAGGAAATGATACTGTCACAATCCCCAAGACAGTAAACTTACCAAGCAATCAGACAGTAAGTTCAAAGGATGCTGTCACGATTGGCAAGACAGAATCTTTCAAAGATACTGTCAAGAATGATTCCAAGACAGTAACTTTTAAACCTTCTGTCAAGACAGTAGGAATAAAAGATACTGTCAAGGATAGTTCGACAGCAACTTCTGAACATACTGTAAATCCAGTAACTCCCAAGTCTAGAAACAGGAATGGTAAGGTAGGTGTCAATAAAGGAAATGGATACACTAATGTTGGAGGTGCTTCTAGGAAACTATGCAATAACTGTGGATCTACACATCACTTAACACATGTTTGTAAGAAACCAATTGAGGATAAGATCAATGCAACTGAACTCAATGGTAACTTACACAGAACCCCCCTTATGCATAGAACTATGAGTGTCTGTAATAACATTGATTGTATGCCATGCAAAATCACTGCCATGAGTACATGCTTTAACTTACCTGTTCTCTCTACTGAAAAATGTTCATACCTAAACACTGTTGAGACTTCTGAGCCTGCTGGCAACAGCAAAAAGGCTTCATCCACTAAGAAAAGGACCAAGTCCAATTCTAAACCTAAGTGGGTGAAAAGAGAAGTCAAACAGGAAGTCTTTGATAATGCTTGTGATGTTGTAACTGAAAGAAACTCAGGAAACACTGAAACTGCAGGACCCAACAAAGATTGGGTACCATATGCAACTTAGAAACATTCTGTTTTGCAGGGTAAGAAGAAAAATCAGGTCATGTGGATAATTGACAGTGGTTGCTCAAGACACATGACAGGTGATAAAGCCCTGCTATCACATTATGTAGAGAAAGCTGGCCCAATCATAACCTTTGGAGACAACAGCAAGGGTTACACAGTGGGATATGGCTGTCTGGAAATTGGAAATGTTGTCATTGAAGATATTGCTCTTGTGGATGGATTGAAGCACAACCTACTCAGTGTCAACCAATTCAGTGACAGAGGATTTAAGGTTGACTTTGACATGATGGTGTGCAACATCTATCACAAGAAGGATGGAAGCCTCTCTCTAAAAGGGGTCAGAAAAGGAAGCTCGTTTGTTGCTGATCTAAGCTCAACAAAGAAGGATAAAGTTTACTGTTTTTACAGTAAAGCTACTGTTGGTGACAGTATGCTTTGGCACAGGAAGCTCTCACATCTCAACTTCAAGACAATGAATATTCTGATGAAGAAGGAGTTAGTGAGAGGTTTGCCCCAACAGGAATTCTGTCAAGAAGGACTGTGTGAAGATTGTCAAATGGGCAAACTGAGAAGAGCTGTGCACAAGTCCAAGCAAGTAAACACCAACACAGAAGCACTCAAGTTAATTCACATGGACCTCTTTGGACCAGTCAATGTACCATCTATGGCCAGAAAGAGGTATGCCTTAGTAATGGTGGATGATTACTCAAGGTACACTTGGGTGAAATTTCTTGAATCCAAAGATGAAGCTGCTCAAGTGATTATTGATCAAGTCAGAGTTCTTGATAGAACCCCAAACTCAAAAGTTCAAATCTTGAGGAGTGACAATGGTACAGAATTCAGAAATGCCACACTTGGAAATTTCTGTAAAGATGAAGGAATTGTACAACAATTCTCTGCTGCAAGAACTCCACAGCAGAATGGAGTTATAGAAAGAAAGAACAGGACTCTCATTGAAGCAGCTAGAACTATGTTGCATGATGCTAAGTTGCCAACATATTTCTGGGCTGAAGCTATCAACACAGCCTGTTATACTCAGAACAGAACCATGATCAACAAAACTCATGCAAGTACTCCTTACTGTCTGTTAACTGGAAAGAAACCTACTGTCAAATATTTTCATGTGTTTGGGAGCAAATGCTTTATGATGAAAGACAACCATGAGAAGAAAGGAAAATTTGACACCAAGGCTTTTGAAGGACTATTCATGGGTTACAGCACAGAAAGGACTGCCTACAGAGTTTATGTTATGGAACACAGGATTATTGAAGAAAGTGTTAATGTCACATTTGATGAAACCAAGTTTCCAGGACTGCATGAAGAAGGAAAGATGCAGACATTCAGATTTGAGAATCAAGGATACCTGGAAGCTGAGGAGATTGTAGATGAAGAACCTAGCTTCACTCAAATTGTTGAAGTTGACAAAGATGCTGTCAACACCACTACTGTCATTCAAACTCCAGCTCAATCACACACCATAACATCTAACATTCAGAACAGTGATGACTCTGGAGACAATGAAGAACATGGTGGAGACAATGGAATTGATGAGCATTCAACTCAACAAGCTGAAGCAAATGTTCCTGTTCAATCAAGTAGCTTGCCCAGAATCACCAGGTGGACCAAGGATCACACAAATGACCTTATCATTGGTGATCCTAATTCTGGAGTGAGGACAAGGAACAAAGTCTCTGCTGACAGCATGTTCTCATGCTTCCTGTCACAAATGGAACCCAAGACAATTGATGAAGCATTGTTGGATTCTGACTGGGTGATAGCCATGCAAGAAGAGCTAAATCAGTTTGAAAGAAACAATGTATGGAAATTGGTTCCAAGACCTAAGGGAAAGTCAGTTATTGAGACCAAGTGGGTTTTCAGAAACAAACTTGATGAAAATGGATTGGTGACAAGGAACAAAGCAAGGCTAGTGGCTAAAGGTTACTGTCAACAGGAGGGAATAGATTATGATGAGACATTTGCTCCTGTTGCCAGACTTGAAGCTATAAGAATCTTTCTAGCTTATGCTGCACACTGCAACTTCAAAGTATTTCAGATGGATGTCAAAAGTGCCTTTCTAAATGGAGAGCTGGAAGAAGAAGTGTATGTGGAACAGCCACCAGGGTTTGAGGATGCTGAAATGCATAATTTTGTGTACAAACTCTTCAAAGCTTTGTATGGACTAAAGCAAGCACCCAGGGCATGGTATGACACACTTTCCACCTTTCTTCTGGAAAACCAGTTTACCAGAGGAGTTGTGGACAAGACACTTTTCTACAAGCATCATGGCAAGGACATCATTCTGGTACAAATCTATGTGGATGATATCATTTTTGGTTCTACAAATGAGAAGCTGTGTGAGAAGTTTTCCCATCTCATGAGTAACAAATATGAGATGAGCATGATGGGAGAATTGTCATTCTTTCTAGGGTTACAAATTCTTTAACAAACTGATGGAATCTTCATAAGTCAAGCTAAGTATATCAAGGAACTTCTCAAAAAGTTCAACTTGGAAGATTCATCTCCTGCAAGGACACTGTTAGGTCCTGATATGTTTGTAGAAGGGGGGGGGGGTTGAATACAAACTGTACCGTTTTATCGAATTTGTTCGGTTCGTGATTTAACAATTCAAGAACAAATAAGTGCGGAATAAAATGAAACAAGATTCAAGTTAAATATAAAATATATTAAACTTGAAGGGTGTTGCAAATTCAGTACAGATTACAAGGTTTGAATCTCAAACTATTTAAAACAAATCTAGAATAAATTCGACATGAATTTATCTATTTTTGTAATAAAAAGATCGAATAGTAAAAACTAGTTCGAGATCAAATTCTAGGGATAATGATCCGCTAGATTGTCAAACAAGTACAAGTAAATAACTTCTAGTGGTTTGGATTTAACAATAATGCTAGAAATGATTTACTGTAAAATATTTGAGCTCCGGCAGTTGGTTGTTTGAAGAAGACAGAGAAAGGATGTAATGTTATTAAGCTGCTGTCTTGTTTTGAGTACTCACTGTGTTGAAATGACAAATGACTTGTATATATAATCAAGTCACTTGATTAATTCCCACGCGCCACATTCCACTGCACTTCAATTTAGACTTGATACACGGTAGTACTATCCATTTAACTTAGAAGTACTTTCTGTAGTACTAAGATTTGGCTGTGTAGTACTATTCATTGGTCTGGTAGTACTACTTAGAATAGTACTACAAGAGCAAATTAATAGTACTTCTAGGATTATATTAATTCTATTTTAATTTATTGTTTTAATTAATTTAAGGAATAAATTAATTCTGATTGAATTAATTTATCAATTAAATTAATTAACTTATAAATTAATTAATTTAAGGAATAAATTAATTCTAATTGAATTAATTTATAATTTAAATTAATTAACTTATTTAATAAATTAAATAAGAATTAATACACTTTCTAATCAAATATGTACGCCTTTTTTCTTTTGTCAACCAAAGTCAACTCCACCTCTTTCCTTACAAAATGTACGCTAATAAACTATCTAATATCAATAGTACTCTCGGTAGTACTATCTAAAGTACTAACCAAGGATAGTACTACTAGTATATTTAGATAGTACTACTAGTATATTTTGATAGTACTACTAGCTTAGAATTAATTCTAATTTAATTTATTGAATTAATTTATTTAACAAATAAATTAATTCTGAGTGAATTAATTTATAGATTAAATTAATTAATTTCTAGTTTAATTAATTTAAGGAATAAATTAATTCTGATGGAATTAATTTATAGATTAAATTAATTAACATATAGAATAAATTAAAAGAGATTTAATACTAAATCAGAGAACCACTGAAATTGATGACAAACTTCCACTGACTGATGTTGACACTCGATGTACTGTCTGGTTCATGAGCGACAAACTTCAATGACGGTTCTTCATCTTTTAACTTTAAGTTGTGGTCCATCTTCTTATCCTTTTGACAAACTCTGTAATCTGTATGCTTCCTGTCACACTTCTGAAATCTCTGTCACTTTAAATTGATCCACTTTCTTGAATACTTCACTGAGGCTTGATCAAATAAATGAACTTCTTCCAGTGTAGAATTACTCCAAGTCAGTAAATGACTTTAAACTTTATTCTCTTGACTGATAAAACCTTCTGAGATTCCTGTGACATCTAATCTAATATTTACTTATTACATTCTTGTTTAAGTTGAGTAAAATCCTCGAATTACAAATAGGCTATTGCATATGCCTTTCAATCTCCCCCTATTTGTTTGTTAGAGAATAACAACCAAATACCTAGAGGATCACTCAACTAAAACCAAGAAAAAGATAGGACTCTTAAGCCTAAGTAAATACTAGAAAGTTCTGGATCAAATATGACATTTCCAGATTTCATCAGTAAAGATAAATGCAAGACAGGTGTTCCTCTAGACTGAACATATGATACCATTTAACCTGTCTTGATTTACCTAAGCTCTATACATATAACATTTACAAAACAGAGCTAACTTTCCTTTACTTCCCTGAAACTCCTCATTTACCTTTTATATCTTTTTCAGCTCCCTTTTACTAGCTCCTCCAAAATTCTCTAGAAACTTCTCCCCCTTAGTTGAGGAATTCTCTACAGATTTAAGTTTATGAGTATCTGAAGCCAGTAGGAGTTGAGATAGTTGATGGAGTTGATCTTGGAAGTAAATTTGTCTTCAATATTTCCTTGAGCAGTCCCAGCTGATTGTTGACGGAGGTGGAAGAAGAAGACCGTTCAACCACTTGTGCTTGCAAAATTTCTTTATCAGCCTGGGTTCTGAATAGATGTTCCTGTAGATCAGCTATGTGAGCTAACTACATTGCAGTGTATGTGTCTGTGTGTGCACTCACTTGAATTTCTCTTGTAAGTGTATCACTCATCTCACGTGCATGACTATGGATGAAAAGTCAACTTCTAGATTATGGTCTAGTGTTAAGAGAAATTCCTATTTACTGTGACAACACTAGTGCCATAGCCATCTCAGACAATCCAGTTCAACACTCTAGGACAAAGCACATTGATATAAGACATCACTTTATCAGAGAGCATGTTGAACAAGGAACTGTGAAGCTGATTTATGTCCCAACTGACAAGCAACTTGCTGACATCTTCACTAAGCCATTGGATAAAGCAACCTTCAACAGGTTGGTAAGTGAATTGGGAATGCTGAATCTGGTATGTTAATTTTACTAAGGTTTCTAAATTTTCAATTCTTATTGAAGCTCATGACAGCAACTTCAAACCTGCTGTCAAGAGAAGTTACTGTCTACTTGGTTTATGTCTGTTATGTGACAGCATGTGTTGATTTGACTTCTCATGTCAGTATTTTGTGCCAGTCTCATACTTTTAAACCGTGTATGACTTTAATGTGGTTATCCGTTAAGTTTGAGAGTTAAAAATCTGTTCCATTGGACTTTCACACTTTTTTTTTTGCATTAATCTGTAGGATTAAAGGAGGACACGACCATTAATTACTTTTGTGGTAGTTGTATGGGTACTCTAACTGTTGACCATTAGACTTTAATCCTTAGACGGTTTTGCCTATAAATTATCCTTAGGTTTCACCAGTCTGCTCTCAGTTTTAAAGTGAATAATGGAAAACAAAGTAGGAATCGAAGTTGATCTAAAGAAGTGTGATAGTGAACCCTACAATGAAGAGATTGAGGAGCTCTTCGAGGTGCTTTTGGATGCCCTCGATGAGATAGATGAGGGAAAGGAGGCCAAGGCTAAGGAAGAGGAGGCCAAGGCTGTGGAAGAAGAGAAGGAGCTTCAGGCACTTCTTGAAAAAGAAGGCCGCTCTGAAGAAGAGATTAAGGAAGAAGTCTTAGAACTAGTTGATAAAATCATAGAATGATGTACTCAATGTTCAATTTTAATGATTTTATTAATAATAATAAAAGTTCCTGTTTATGTGGTTACTGAGTTTATGACTTGTCTGTGTAACTTGTTTAATATTTGTGTTTGCAAGATTACATTGCTAAATTCATATTCTATTAATTTTAAGGTTAAGTATATGAGCAACGCATCCTAATTAGTTCAAGACAGAAACAATTTCCCACTTAAATTACTGTCACAAAGAAGGATACTGTCCTGTGTCTCTTGACAGCAACCTTCTTGACAGCAGGGAAAGACTTTCTGTCACGACCTTTAAAGGATACTGTCACTCAAATGCTTAACGGTGACAGCAAGTTTTTGCGCAATAGTTGCTGTCGCGCAAAACCTACTGTCACCACCACTTCTTACTGACAGGTTGTTTCTAGCGCACAGGTTACTGTCAACAATAGTGGACCGTTGTAATTGGATATTCACCCCACGATTGACAGTGAATAACGGGCAGTAACTCACGTGTTAAGAGAGTGGGTTAAGACACGTCCTTTAACTCCACTTTTTGAGCAAACGTTTGAGATACCCATATTTATTCTCCAGTTACTCCGACATATCACTCTCACAAAACTCAAGGCAAAATACTTTTCTTCAAGCAAAAAGCTACTTTCTCACCTTCTTCTTTTCTTGAAATCTCCATGGCCCCCAAACAGTCTCTCTCTCAAACAAACTTTGCTGGCATCTTTTCCCCAAATGATGCTGGTGAAGGTTTCAAAGGACTGGTGTTTTTCTTGAACAAGTCCTATCTTCGTTCAGCCATTACCTCAACTCCACATCTCGACCTAGACAAACTTGAGGAATTTTGGCGAACTGCTGTTGCTCTAACTGTGGGTGAAAACCCAGCTATTCAATTCGAGATTAATGTGCAACAATACATTCTCACAGCTGAGGTCATCAATACTGCACTTGGAATTACACTGGAAGAAGGACAAAACTTTGCTCCACTTGCTAATGATGACACTCTGAAGAAGCTCTTCTTGAAGATTGGGTATGCAGGCCCTATTCTCGAAGAGGGAACAACCAAGTGGTACCCGTCTGGTGAAATGGACAGGAAGTATCTAAGGAAGGAGTGGAGCATGATATTTGATGCAATGGTCAAGGTGTTCTCTACCAAGTCCACAGGCTGGAATGGGATACCCTCCTACATCAAGAAACTGACACATTCTCTTGTCCATGGATACAAGGTGAATGTTGGAGCTCTCCTCATGGCACAACTCAAAGCTGCCATAGGTAAGAAGGTATCACACTACCCTCGCTTTCTTATGATGTGTATCAATTCTTTCTGTGATTTTAATAATGATGCCCCTCATCTAGAGGTTTGCTCTGTCTTGAAAAAGAACACACACACACTGTTATCTTCACAGGATCTAAATGCACATATTCCACTTTGCTTCACTCAGCATATGGTTGATCAAGTGTCCAACCTTGATTATCCATTACCTACTGGTTATGATTCTTTTTCTCTTGAGGATGAAGCTGAATTAGACCCAAATTCAGTTAACCCACATTCAACACCATACACTCAGCCTAGGCTCTCTAGACTTCCCAAAGCCCAAAGAGAAGCCTTGCAAGAATCCAGAAAAAGATCCTTAGAAGCTGATGTTGGTGGTAGCTCTGTTAGTCAAGAGGGAGACACTGCACCTAGTGCAGCAAATAAGGAAGGTAGTCACACAGAACCCACAGTGGTTCCCCCTGAGCCTAGGAAGAAGAGAGCTAGGAGGACCAAAACCACTGTCAGCCACCCTGCAGTCTCCCAAAAGACTGTAGAGGAAACCAGGGAAATAAACTCCTCCCTAGATGTGCCTTCTCAACAAGGTGCTTCTATTGAAATTGGCCTGTCTCCCAAGGCACCCTGTACAGAGTCTGCACAAACTCATGGTTCCCAACCTGAGATACCCCCACTTGAAGACACACACAGTGAGTTAGGGCACAGTGAGGATTTCTCTACTCCTATTGATGGTTCACATGTTTCATCTGTGAATCAGCCCCCACTCTCTACTACACTTTCACCTTCTTCCTTCCCTACACATTCTTTTGTTTCTTCTCCACAACCTAGAGAAGGGGACAGTCCCAACCCTTCAGGTTTTGATCATCCATCTCCAATCATGGATGAGCCCCCATCTAGTGGTCCACAAGAACCCATTTCTCAAAGTGAGATGGACACCACTCCTCCAAACACTGAGCTAGGGCAAAGTGGTATTTTGTCAGAAAATGAAACAGCCAACACTTTGTCTGATCTCCAAGGAGCATCTTACCTTCAGGAAGATGCTGTCACAGCCTCTGTTGCTGTCAAAGACACTGGGGATGCTACTACCCTGGACACAGCTACTGTCAAAGGTGGAGAGAAAGATACTGTCACTACAGAACCTACTGTCACTCCACCTCCCAAAGATGCTGTCATGCCAGAACCTGCTGTCCAGACTCCAACTGACAGTACCATTCCTACTCAAGATGCTGTCCAGCCCTCCCAGCCTAATTTTGATGCTGTACTTGTTGAGGATGCCTCTGATGATGACCTACCTCTTGCCAACCTCCTAAAGGTACATTCTAAATCTTCTCCTTCCATGCATGTTAGTACTGCTCATACCCATGCATCTAGGTTGAGTGAGGGTGTGCAAAAGAAAAGAGAGATAAAAGAAAAGAGAGGTGAGCATAAAAATGAGAGGCAGCCAAATGAGCTGGCAAAAGGAGAGGGACTTGAGCATGTCCAGAGAGATATTGAGGGAGCCCACACTATTCAGGCACTAGGCCTTGAGAGTCAAACTGTGAGGGGTGATGAGATCACTCAAAAACACCCTGAGAGTGTGAGAACCCCCATAGCCTCCAAGCCCCTGTCTTTTCCTTCCCCTCCAAGAAGGTTAAGGTCTGGTGGCCCCTCTGCTACTTTTGGTAACAGGATTGCAGCTCTTGAAGGACAGTGTGTTACTTTGGACTCCAAACTGGACTCTCTCTCTCAACTAGTGGTTGATGGTTTTGCTGCTACTCAACTCTCTATTCAGTTCCTTACTGACCTGGTAGCTGCCAACTCAACTAAGGGGGAGAAGGTAGCAAGATCAGAATCATTGCCTATTCAAGAATCAGGTGGAACTCAGGGGGAGCCTGTAGCTGTGAAGACCAGAGGGGGAGCTAAAAGGAAAGCAATGTCTAAGGGGGAGCAAGTCAAACCAAGCAGTGCAAAACCACAGGATAAAGCTGAAAAGCCTGTTGAAGTGGAAATGGATGGAGAAAGGGTGTTAATGTCAAAGGAAACTCAAGATGCATTGCAAAGAAGACCTGCATCTAGACATCCAATCTTGCCTCCTGTGGTGATTAGAGAACCTACTCAAGAAACTCAAGAAACTGCTCTACAGAAGAAATGGAGAGAAATGGAGGAACAAAACAAACTTGGGAAAGGTAAAGGGAAACTGCCTGAATCCATTCATGGTGGAATAATATGGACAAATGGCACTGACTTTGATCAAGAGGAAGCCAATGTCTTGATGGTGGATTACAGGGAGAGCACATTACACAACCATGACAGTAAGTTTAGCAGTTTGGTGGAAGAAGCAATGAATGCTCCTAGCAACCGTCCAACCAACACCACAAAACTGTTAAAGGAACAAATTACTAGTGTCAGTGTAATGGTGAATGATGAGAAAAGATGGGCTGTAAGTATTTATCTAACTTCTGGCATATCTTATTTCATCACAATGCAGCTATTGCAGAGTCTGCCAGCAAAGGTGTTGTGTGCTTTGAAGGGAAAGATCAGGGCAACTCAAACACCATTCAATGAAATATTGGATATGCAAATCCAGAACCTGATCATGCAGAAGCTACCTGAAGTCTACTCAAATCCACCATGTGTTTTCTACAGATCTAAAACTAAGGATGGCACAAGAAGGAACAGCTTCATGAATATTGGTAGCCCATCCAGAATGGAAACCAAGTCAATTCTGAAGGTACTAGATGGAATACTCAGTTCAAATGCCAATCCAGGAAGAGTTCATGCTGTTCAAGAAATCTACAAAATGCTGGTGTTGAGAGACAAGGCACTGGGAGCTAGAATGAAGGAGCTAATCACTAGAGCCAATGCCAAAAGAAATGATCAAGGTGGAAGTTGCTTCTATAACATTCCTCCCCATGATGATGATTATGATGATGATGAAGATGGTGAGGATAGAGGTGGTGAAGCTTCTGGAAATGCTGGAAATGCTGGTGGAAGTAATTCTGGGAATACTGGTATTCAATCTCAGAATGAAGGCAATGAAGAAACTCCTAGCCAGGAAAAGAAAGATGTTGGTGCAACAGATGAAGAGGAGTCAAGAATACTGGAAGCTTTGGAGGCAAGCATTCTTAGATGTGCTATTGACTGCATAAATGCTGAAAAAGATGCTGTCACCAAAGGTACTGTCGACAAAGATACTGTCATAGAAGATGCTGTCTTGAAAGATGCTGTCGACAAGGATACTGTCAAGGAAGGTTCTGTCAAGGATGAAACCAAGGCTACTGTCAAGTCCAAAAGACTGAAAGCTAAAGCTAAGGCATGGTTTACTAGACAGAAACCAACAGGGAAGCACAAGTACTCAGGAAAGGAAAAGGCCACTGGATTTGGCAGGAATCTCAAAAAGCCAATTCAATCAATTCCTCCCAACAGTCTTAAGATTCAACAAATGCAATCAAGAGAAATCAAGAGCGTTGAGGTTAAGCTGGATGCAAATCAAGAGGCCACTGAGTACATTCTGTGGTGGGCAGAATCAAGGTCAGCCAAGATTGACAAGGACTTCAATCTGGTAGCCACATCAACCAAGAAAAGTGAATCAATCATAGATAAAAGAAGAATTGATTTCTTCTACCTGGAGAGAATGGTAGAGTTGCTGGAGAGCTATGATGATGTTTCAAAGGCTGTCATGGAACATGTTCTAAAATATCAGGCAGATAGGGATGCTGAATTTTATCAGAAATTTGGCTATAACTTTGCAGATTTTGATGATGCTGATATTCTTACTGATCTCCCAGCCTCTCCTATACCATACCACTGGTACTATGAGTTTGATGACTTACCCACAGAAGAAGGGCAAACCCAACCAACTCAGGAAGGGGAACCCAAGCCAAGCAAACAACCTGAATCTTCTGAATATGCTCAAACTCAGTCAGAACTTGATAAGAAGGAAGCTGAATTACTGGAAAAACACAAGGCCTCTAACAAGGCAGAAAGTGAAGCTCCAAATTATCAACCATATATGCTGGAAAATCCCCTAAGAGTCAAGTTCCTAAAAGAAGAAATCTATGTTTGCAGCTTGCATAAGCTTAAAACATCCACTCTGAAGGATTTACAGTATATGGTAGCTGGTTCAATTCATCCCTTGGAACAGATTTGTTCTGATGAGATAGAGAAGTTATTGGAAGGGAGAAAAGGAGAAGACTCAAAACTGGACAAGCAAAGAAGGAAGTCTCTCAATGCTTATCCTGGAAGTAGATTCAAGCTCATTAATAAAGAACTTCATTTCAGAACCTATCCATATGATATAGAGCAATGGCTGAATCTCAGGGATGCTAGTTCTCTCTTATCCCCTTCCATAAAGAAGATCATTGATGAAGTAGAGGATGATGCAGTGTCTGCTGCTGAAATCTCTCTTGTAGAAAGTCTAAGAGGCTGCTTGGCAGAAGCTCTCAAAAGAGAGGATGTAGCAAGACAGAAGAGGAAATCTCAAGCTAAGTAAAAATTCTTGAATTCTGATCTTGTTAGTTAAGTTGTCAGCACATATTGTAAATTTGCTGTTATTTTCCATAAAAACAAATTGGGGGAGATTGTTGGGATTTATGGGTGATAGCATAGAAACAACTTAACTTTGATTGTACTTAATTTTTTAAATTAAGTAGAACATACTGTCATAGCCAAAGTATGTTCTTGTAATCAGTATGTAATGTTATTCTAGTTGTATTGTTTGAAAGAAGTTCACTTATGTGTTCAAGCCTCAAAGAATGCTTTTTGGATGACAACATGAATAAAGGTTACTGTCCTAAAGCTGTGACGGTAAGATTACAAGAAGACAGAATGTTGCAAGTCACGACAGCATATTCACTCTGACAGCAACATTGGCGGAAGACTACGCGACAGCAACTATTGCCCTCGACAGCAAGTTTGGGATCCTCGACAACACTCTATGCGGGGAACTCATACTGTCACCAAAAGATCATTCCTGTGACAGCAAGCTTTGCGGCAAAAGTAACTGTCTCAATAAAGATCCTTATGCTAGGTATCTTTCTCAGTCAAATCCCGTGACAGTTTAAATGTTCAAGAAACAGGCGTGATGCAGTATCCCTAAGCTGCACCAAGTCTGCAAGACTACGACAGAAGCTTCAAGCACTGCAAAACAAAAGCGAATCAATTCAAGAGCAAGGTCAAGTCTTTATCTGCTGAATTGGTTTAGCTGGAAATGGAATGAATCTAGGTTGCTTTCTTTGTAATGTATATCTGACATGTTAGCAATTTAGGAAAGTCACATGGGTAAGACAATCTGTAAGAAACTGCCACTTGACAGTGACAGCAGCTTCACAAACCCGTGACTGATAGTGATAGGGTTAGTCTTATACCTACTATCAACTCATTCTAGAATTGTAACGAAGACAAGTAAGTGTCTTTGAAGAAAACCCGAAGCTCGAGAATTCTTTCTTGAGGTTGTAGCAACACTTTGCAAAATAAATAAAACATTTATTTTGTGAATCTTGTTCTTACTAAATACTGTTCGTGATTGCATATATTGCTGATAACGTTTAATCTTGATTTTAGTTGTTGAAATTTAGATTGAATTTTATCAGTATTGCATTCATCCCCCCCCCCCCCCTTCTACAATACACAAGGACTAACAATAGATATATTATTAATATAAAGTTGATCGTTGGTTTTAACCCATGATCAATAAAATTGTTTATTAAATATCTTTTGTTTATTAAATTGTTTATTAAAATTGTTTCCATATTTAATTACTCATGCTTCGCACACGGTGACGTTTTATCCTTTTAATTTTAGTAATTATCTTTGATAATATTTAATTTACTTATCTTTCAACCTTCTTATCGCAGTCCTATACCTTAAAAGAATCCATGTGTGTAAAAGATGAGGATTAATTAAAAATAAAAAACATGATTTCAAAGATATCAAAAAAATTTAACCGAACTTTATAAAATCTCCGAGAATAATACTTCACCACTTAATTTGACTAATTTTGTAAGACTTGCATCAATCATGACCTAATTCATTTCTTTGTTTAGAAACCTAAAACTAACATATATACGCGTTAGTATTTCGTATGATCACAATGACAATATCCCGAGAATGGAAACAAAAAACATACCTAGCATGAGAATAGAACATGAGGTATTATGTCTAAAATTATGTTCAAGTAGTTTTTAATAGTTGGTTTTGTCAATCCAAGTAGAGTCATACCCATACCAGTTAATCTTGTGAAACCTAGACATTAACTAATAATCTAGTGATTTACTACCTAAGATAGAAACTATGTGTTATATTTTTTTTACAAACATCCATGGCACATGATCTAGAAACATCAATCCATGGCTAGAGCTAAATACTCATATTTTTACCATTTGTCCAAGAATTTAACACACTGATGAGGTGAAAAATTGTGTTAGCAAAAAATGATAGTGTGTCACACGATTCTTAAAATGTTAAAGTTTAAAAATTGATGTTCATTTCACATTATTCTTAAAATGTCAAAATCAAGAATATTATAACGTATACATTAGAAACAACTGAGTGCATATTTAAATATAGATTTAGATAATCGCCAACTCTTATTAAAGATCAATTGGCTATCAAATATGTATCATCTTTTCTTTGCAATTTCCTATTGTCGCTAGCTGATTTACCCTTGTATTCAGTCATTTTGAAGGTATTAGAGAAGTTTATATTACATGCCAAGTAGACCAATAACAGGAGAGAATGGTCATTGTTTTGCTCAGAGTTCTCTAAGATAAAACAGAAATAAATAGAACTTAGTGGCACTAATATTTGAATGTCTAGTGCTCATCACTTGTTCGAAGTTTATATTAGTATTTTTCTGTACTAATAAAATTCTGACCTACATCTAAACATATCATGCTTTAGTATGAAACTGTTAGGTTTGAACTACCAACTATTTTGTTGGCATATATTATTTGGTTGAACACCTGTTAAGACTTCCATTCAAAACTCAGGTGACAAAGATATATTACAATTATATGAATCTCTATACATATTGAAACAATCATAAATTTACATAAAACTTGTATAGACATGTGGTATTATATGCTGAGATATTCCTATTAGTTTGAAATTCAAAATATAAACATAAAGAAATATAGTATACAACAGACATATCAAACACATGTATTAATATCCAAAAACAACACACTGATATAAAAAGAGGGAGAATCAATAACATAAAACAACCAAATCGTCAGTAAATTATATATCTCCGTTTAAATAATTATAATTTAAATAATTATATATATGTACCTGGATTAATGATTTAATCCCTTTTTGTGAACTGATTTAAGCTTCTTCTTCTTTATCATCATCGTCATCATCATCATCTGCATAAGCTAATATATGTACAGGAGAGAGAAACATAAACAATTAAAACAAACATCAATAGTGAAATCAACAGAAAGAAAAAAGATAGAATAACCGGAAAAAATGAGATACCGAATTCATATACGTTTGATATAAGATTTTGTAATTAAGAAATATAATCATTTGAATTTGAAAATAGATAACACCATTCATGTCATGATTTGTGGGATTGTTAAAAATTTTGAATTAGAAGTTTAATTGTGAGTGTATATAGCAAGATTTGTGGGATTATGTTGGATGAGTATAGCCTGTACGTTAAAACAATCAAATCACAACTGGATCCTTAATTAACCCATATTACAATGAAAAATAGTGTATATTAGGAAGCTGTGTTACATGTTGAAAGTCCGTTAACCCGCTTAGACATGGGAATCATAAAACAAAATACCATATATGCATATTCAAATCTTGAAAATCCCACAATTTTAGCTAATTTTCAAATCAAATTGATTACATGGATATGCTGATTATCATACAGGTCTTGCCATTGATCTTATCCTTTTTCAAAATTCAAATCTATGATTTTTGGTCATCTTCTTTTTTATTTACTCTCTAAGAATATTTATTGAATATCAATTCTCTTCCTCTTTATCGTGTTTTTACTTTTATTCTACGGAACAATTCATGTTTTGTGTATGTATATCATGTTTATATATCTTTATATATGTGTGTGATATTTATTGTGCATGTATAAGTATATAGAGGGACCTGATTAACAAATAACACGTTATATTAACACACAATATGTTTCGTAAATAAAAGTAAACATGAGATACAGGAGAGGAAGAATGAGAAAAGAGAGAATTGCCGAAGAAAATAAGATATTGAATTCATATACGTTTGATATAAGATTTTGTAATCAACAAAAATAATCATCTGAATGTTGAAATAGATATCACCATTCATGGCATGATTTGTGGGAGAAATATAATCATTTAAATTTTGAAAATAGATAACACCATTCATGGCATGATTTGTGGGATTGTTAAAATTTTTGAATAGAGAATTTAATTTTGTGTGTGTATATCGCAAAATTTGTGGGATAATGTTGTTAAATGAGTATAGCTTGTATGTTAAAACAATCGGATTACAACTGGATCCTTAATTAACCCATATTACAATTAAAAATAACATATATTAGGAAGCTGGGTTATATGTGGATAGTCCGTTAACCCGTTTAGACATTGGAATTTACCAAAACAACCCTATTTTAGGGACAAAAGTGGAATTTCCACTATATTCTTCACTAGCAGGAATTTAGTTTTATGATATTTAAAAATAACCATAATCCAACCAACTTAGTAACGGATACTCTGTTGGTAATATTAACAACCAAATGCCAACAAAATTTTCATTATTAAATTTAGTAACAAATTCCTAAGGGATAATTTATTGGTATTATTAGTAACCAAAATATCAATGAGATTATTGTTATTAAACACTACAAGAAAAATGGCTAAATTCCACTACCAAAAATTAGTGAAATTTAACTATAAGCAACCATATTCGGTCGATTTTAGTATAAAACGTGACAAAATTGAATTAACAATCACATACGTAAATTTTCAAAATATTGTATTATCTCTTTCTTTACATTGAGCCAAAAATACAAAGAATTAATTTTTTTACAAAGTTACAACAATACATTAAAGATCTTAGTCCTCCCATTCTTGTTAATAAGACGAGCTTTCTTAATATTGAGGGTGGCGGTCGGCTCTCTTATGTCCTGATCTTCTTCTTCTTCTGGACAACATCATTGTCTTCTCCGACATGTTTTTCTTCTATTGAAATCATTTTATAAAGTTATTGTTAGATATATACATATGTGTATTGGAAGTATCGAGTAGATCGAACACTTGCGGATGTTTATGTGTTTGTAGATTTATAATTGAGATGATAAGAGGCTGAGAACTGTAAATGAAGAACTGATGGAGATAAAAGTAGGAAGTGGTGAAGACCGAGGAGTAATGATATTGGGAATAAGAGGCTAAGATATTACAAGAGAGAAATGAGTTATTTGTGCTCAAGGGTTCAGATTTATCCTCTCCTCCTAATCTAAGGGCTAGTAACGATTACATGATGCCAATCCGTGTGCTATTATCATATCCACTAAAACATTGACACGTGGCTTCACACAAAACCAATTTGCTTGAAATTACGTAGTAAATTCTAATAAACCATGTATATAGTTGAATTAACATATCATGTATACAACAAATTAATATTTGATGATCAATATTCATAATTAAGATTATTAATCACTAGCTTATAATTCGTGTAATGTATATTTTTTTTATAATTGTAATATTATTAATTTTTCAATACTTTTTTTTCAAAATTTTAAACATTATAATATTTCTATTCTAACAATATAAATATTCATTTTTAGGTATTATATAGGGTTAGATCTTTAATTTTTTGAAGAAATCATTCATCTCTTAGAATATATAAAATAGTGCTTTATATTAAAATAGTCGGTATTTTGAGTTCGGCTTATGTAGTTTTATAACTCAAACATCAAAACATATTGGTCCCTGAATTAAATTTCTTTTTCTATGATATAATCTTCAAACTGTTTTTAGAGTAGTGAGGATCAGACAACCAGATCCCGTGCAATGCATGGATCATTTTTTTCCACTAAAATTATATTAAATCATTTATTCGTGATATTTTTGGGAAAAAAAGAGTTTTAGTATGAAAATATAGAAAAAGTAACATGTTTTTTGTTGAAAAAGGTAATTAATCGTGATATATTTGGAAAATAAGAGAATTTTGTTATTAAAATAAAAAACAAATATGTTTTAGATGAAAATGGTAATTATTATAAATAGATAATGTTATTATTTAATAATATTTCTTTATAAATAAGTAAGGGTAATTAAGTAAAAACACTTTGCGATGATTGTTAATTGTTGTTTTATTATTTACTTTTTAATATTTTGTTAATTGTATTTGTTATAAAAATAAGTAGGCATGTTAAATAGCTAAACCTTTTAAATAATTAAAAGCATTAAAATAGATTTTTTTTAAAATCGAAACACCAATTCGGGAGGAAACACTAGTTAGAAGTACAAGTCAAAGTATTAATTGACTCTTAAAATCTCAAACCAAATAAATTTATAATTTTCAAAAAAAATTGAAATATCATTAAAATAGATAGATCTTCACATCTGTATGGTTGGATCATCGATAAATATTTTTAAAAAAATTAAAACATCAATTCGGGAGGAAATACTAGTTAGAAGTACAAGTCAAATTACTAATTAACTCTTAAAATCTCAAACCAAAATAATTTTTTATTTTCCAAATTTTTTGAAATATCATTAAAATAGATAGATCTTCATATTCGTACGGTCGGGTCATCGATAAATATTTTTAAAAAAATTGAAACACCAATTCGGAAGAAAACACTAGTTAGAAGAACAAGTCAAAGTACTAACTCACTCTTAAAATCCCAAACCAAATAAATTTATAATTTTCAAAAAAATGTGAAATATCATTAAAATAGATAGATATTCACATCCGTACAGTTGGATCGTCGATAAATAATTTTTTAAAAATTGAAACACCAATTCGGGAGTAAACACGAGTTAGAAGTACAAGTCAAAGTACTAATTGACTCTTAAAATATCAAAACAAAAAAATTTATAATTTTCAAAAAAATTTGAAATATCATTAAAATAAATAGATCTTCACATACCTGCGGTTGGATCATCGATAAATAGTTTTTAAAAAATTGAAACAGCAATTCGGTAGTAAACACTAGTTAGTAGTACAAGTCAAAACACTAATTGACTCTTAAAATCTCACACCAAATAGCATTAAAATAGATAGATATTCACATACATATAGTTGGATCGTCGATAAATATTTTAAAAAAAACCGAAACACCAATTCGGTAGGGAACACTAGTTAGAAGTACACGTCAAAGTACTAATTAACTCTTAAAATCTCAAACCAAATAAATTTATTATTTACCAAAAAAATTGGAATATTATTAAAATAGATGGATTTTCAAATCTGTATGGTTGGATCGTCTATAAATATTTTTAAAAAATCGAAACACCAATTTGGCAGTAAACACTAGTGAGACGTACAAGACAAAGTACTAATTAAATCTTAAAATCTCAAACTAAATAAATTTATTATTTTCCAAAAATTTTGAAATATCATTAAAATAGATAGATCTTCACATCTGTACGATTGGATCATTGATAAATATTTTTGAAAAAAAAATCTAAACACCAATTTGGGATGAACCACTAATTAGAAGTACACGCCAAATTACTAATTGACTCTTAAAATCTCAAATCAAATAAATTTTTATTTTTTAAAAATATTGAAGTATCATTAAAATAAATAGATCTTCAGATCTGTACGGTTAGATCATCGATAAATATCTTTAAAAAAATCGAAACACCAATTCGGGAGGAAACACTAGTTAGAAGTACAAGTCAAAGTACTAATTGACTCTTAAAATCTCACACCAAATAAATTTATTATTTTCTAAAAAAATGGAAATAGCATTAATATAGATAGATCTTCACATCCGTATAGTTGGATCGTCGATAAATACTTTTAAAAAAATCGAAACACCAATTCGGGAGGAAACACTAGTTAGAGGTATAAGTCAAAGTACTAATTGACTCTTAAAATCTCAAACCAAATAAATTTATTATTTTTCAAAAATATTGAAATATCATTAAAATAATAGTTTCACATCCGTACGGTTGAATCGTTGATAAATATTTTTAAAAAAAATCTAAACATCAATCTGAGATGAAATACTTGTTAAAAGTATAAGTCAAATTACTAGTTGACTGCTAAATTTCAGAATTAATATTACCAACGGAATATTAACGGATACAATTTAACCGATGGTAACAGACTACTCACAGAATAAAAGTTGTATCTTCCGTTAGTATGAGATTGACAATTTGTTACTAAACATTTATTATATCATTACTATTTCGTAGGCAAAAATCCGTTGACAAACCGTAGGTATTCCATTGACACATTTGGGTGGACATTTTTTGCCCCTATTTTACCAACGGAAATATTTCGTTATAAAATATTCTCTAAGTCGATTCTACGAAATCAATTTTCTCAGATTTCTTCTTTCTGAATCATAACTACACCTTCTTGCCTTCTTGCAGATTCTTTGATTCTTGCAGATCTCATATTTGTACTAGCTTGTAGAATATGGTAAAAGGAATTGAGACTCGAACTAAATGTTAATGGATATTAATGGATAGAAGAGATGTTATGGATTTTATATCAAGTGACCACGGATCTCGTTAATAAATCTTAAGTAGCTCACAATTCTGCATGGTGACTCATTTGAGACACTATGATGATAATATATATTGCGCCATTAAGTCTTTTTAAATTATTACAATATTTTAAATCAGTCGTCTTGGAGAATTGTGAGCTACTTGAATTTTTTTAATGAGATTGATGGACATTATGATATAAAACCCGAGATGTAGATTTTAGATTTTAGATGGTTCTTCGAATCGATGTAGTATGGGATTGCTTTTTCCTGAATTATACTTGCACCTTTTTCTTTAGTTCTTTGAGTAAACATAAGCACTAAACTCAAGAAATTATTAGGGTATCTTTTTCTATCCTAGAAGCCTTGAATAGTGTCTTTTTTGCTCCTTTGATGAAAGGCATATATGTTTGCTTGTAGGCCAAGGTCTGGCTACCATTTGGGCCTGTCCTCAGAATTTTTAAACGTCAAGCATATCAAAAAAATTTGTAATCAATAATATAAATATTTTTAAAAAGATTGTCTTGAATGTTTTTCGGTTGCTCTTTTAAAACATAAAAAATAAAAAAAAAACTGTTCCCCTAATTAATTTTTTCCACGTTTGAATATTTTAAATTTTTTTGCTTCTTTAAAAAGAATTTTACCCTTGAAATTTGTTTTTTTTTTGTGCCCAGATACCTTGTAGAAATTGTTGAAGTCGAAAGTAAATGTGAAGGGATATCTATAAATAGAAGACATGTAATAAGAGATGTTATATTTATTTCATTCACACTACCAGATTCAACAAGGCCAAAAAATTAGAAATGGAGAAAATGCTGAAGCACATTTCCCACAACCATTCGCTAATCCTGCAAGAGAATTACCAGGCTCAAAAGGGTGATGTGTGTCGTGGTTGTAACCGACAAATATTCTCATGTAAGTTGTTTGTTTATACTTGCAGTGATCAGGCAGATGGTAGATGTGGTAAATTTCGGCTCCACAAAAGCTGTGCTGAATTACCCCCAAAAATTGAGCATCCAGGGTTCCCGGAAGGATTCCTTTTTTTTCAATGCAGAAAGGGCTTTACCCTCGTACTTGTAACATCTGCAACATGCGATGGGATTGGTTCATCTATTGCAGTAGCAGTCAGAAATTTAATGTATGTATCAAATGTGCTATGCTCCAACTTCAGTCCTTGGAGGACCGCAAATTCGACCATCCAGCTCACAGCCAACACCAGTTGACCTTAGTCCAGCATTTGGCCTCGTTCGAATGTCATGCTTGCAAAGTGGATGGTGATATCAAAGACTTGTCTTACATATGCACCAAATGTCCATTTTGGATGCACAAGAGTTGTGCTCATGCTCCCACCTCTTTCCAAACTAAATTTCACCCTCAACACCCTCTTATCCTCTCATTTTCTCTTCCACAGATCTATCAGAAATTTGATCAGCATTGTTCATTCTGCAATCAAAAGCTGAATCACTTACATTGGCTTTACTTTTGTCCCAAATGTAGATTTTTTGCGCATTTTCATTGTGCCAGATCAAATCCGACGCCTAGGTAAGTAATACTTCACTGAAACATCATCAACTTTTAAGTCCATATATCTATCCTATCTTTATATTCATATCTTTGCTTATAAATATAGTCTATGTATATAATATAACTTTGATTTTGCAGCCATATCACGGAACTTTATAAGAAACGGTCTAAAGTGTATAATTCCAACGATGTGGTGTACCTTCCAGCATGTTGGAATTTAATCTTAAACTTATTGTTTAAATATTTGTTCTGTTTGTTTTGTTTTAAATAAATTTAATTAACTGTATTTAGTTTGATAGAGTGATCACCTAGACTAGGTCAAAGTTAGTTGAGTTTTATTAGGAGGTCATGCAATACGTGAGAAGTGGAGTTAAATAGGAGTGACACCTATTTTGTTGCTACCACCTTACGTGTTATTAGTCTATTTATTTGGATGTAAATTTTCATTAGTAAAAGAAGAAAACAAACAACACAATGTAGTCCTTAAAGTATTTTCAGTTTGTAAATATTCTTGTTCAAATATTTCTTCTTTTTCTACACTTGGTATCAGAGCTTACGATCTTTGGAGGCATAACAGATGGTTTCCAAGAAGGTGGGGGTTAATTTTTCAGCAGGGTAGCAGCACAGCAGCCACGGTGAAGGAAGAGGCGGAGCCTTGGTGGTTCCGTTTAATTTATTTTTGTGGGCTTTTCTTGTGTGTGCAAACAGACCACCGAGACAGATGGAAAAGAGATAGAGAGGTGTTGCAATTTGTGTTTGTGCAGGTGCAGTTGTGTGTGTATTATTTATGGTGTTGCTATACGAGTAGCAAATTCTAAACAGGAAGAAAGCTTAAAAGCCATACGGGCTCAGTTTGAAAGCCATACGGGCTGATGAAGAAGTTGTAAGATGGGAAGATGATCTTTGTCAGATGGACAAGGTAATGTCATTGATCTGTTGGGATGATGTTGATGACAAGTTTAAGATTAAGGGGGTGATTGTTGGAATTTAATCTTAAACTTATTGTTTAAATATTTGTTCTGTTTGTTTTGTTTTAAATAAATTTAATTAACTGTATTTAGTTTGATAGAGTGATCACCTAGACTAGGTCAAAGTTAGTTGAGTTTTATTAGGAGGTCATGCAATACGTGAGAAGTGGAGTTAAATAGGAGTGACACCTATTTTGTTGCTACCACCTTACGTGTTATTAGTCTATTTATTTGGATGTAAATTTTCATTAGTAAAAGAAGAAAACAAACAACACAATGTAGTCCTTAAAGTATTTTCAGTTTGTAAATATTCTTGTTCAAATATTTCTTCTTTTTCTACCCAGCAGAGGATGAATCATCCGTGAATCTATTGCTTGAGCAATTTGTCAAGGCATTCAGTACTCCGAACCATAAATATGACAATAGCATATATAGTGCAACGAAAGGTAACAAACATTGGACTCACGATGAACATGATTTACAACTCATTACTGTTAATGAGTTAAATGATCGGAAAGATGATGATGAAACATCCTTGCTATGTGACGGCTGTGTCAAACCCATCCGAACTGATGGGGATCTATTATTTGGTTGTGTTCCTTGTCAATACTTTCTGCATAAGATGTGTGCAGAGTCTCCCAAAGAGATTACGCACCACCTTTGGCCAGGTGATACTCTTCATGCAGGTAAACACAATGAACAATACAAGTCTTTCTATTGTGAAGCTTGTGGAGGTTTTTGCAATGGTATATTCTTCTGCGATTTTCAGGACAGGAAAACTGATATCGGATGCGTAGTTCTACCCAAAATAATCAAACATGAAGCTCACCCTCACCAACTCAGTCAGGTTAAGACAGGTCATGAATGCAAGGCATGTGGATCAGATTTTATTGGATATCTGCAGTACCAGTGCAAAAAATATTGTGATAATTTCTATATATGTGTAAAATGTATTATGCAGCCAAAAACAGTTAAACATAGGTGGGATCCTCATCCCCTTCGCTTGATATATGAATCTGGCATGGTCTCCGATCATGAACATGACTTCAATTGTGAGTATTGCTCCAGAGATATAGACACAAACTTATGGTTCTATCATTGCAGTGATTGTGATCTTTCATTTCATATAGGATCCTGTTTCGAGTTCTCGAGTTCTCTCAGGTACTCAAAAATGAAGTTTGGAGCTACTAATATTGTTATAGACCAACTTCATCCTCATAGCCTCACACTTGCTAAGAACAGAAAAGTCCGCAATTGTAAAAGTTGTGACAAAAAAGTATCATTGGGTTGTCCGGTCCTTGAATGTGCACCGTGTAAAACCATATTCTGTTACGGCTCACAACATGGACAATATTTGGGAAAAAAAGAGTCTGAGTACTGTGAATTGATCTTTTTGGAAGGAAGCACCTATTTCTTCAATGCGAAGGATATATCAGAAGGGACAATTGATGTTCTTGGTGAGGGAAGCTATGGAACAACCTATAAAGTTGTTATGGATGAAGGAACCCCTGTGGTGGTGAAAATTTTAAATGAAGTTGGTGTAGCAAAGAAAGAGTTTGAACAGCAAATGAAGATTCTGGAGAAAATTAGTCGGCATCCTAATATTGTGCCACTACGTGCCTATTACTATTCCGAGGTTGAGAAGCTTCTATTTTATGAATATATGCCAGCTGGAAGCTTGTCGGAATTCCTACATGGTATGCATTCTTCTCGCTCTAGTATAGTTTGGTCCATATAAGTTAGCTTGGTTTGAATAGTCTACATGCTTGCAACAAGTAGGCAAGTTAAATTAGCATATAAGTTAGCTTGGTTTGATTATGATAAGTCCCATGTTGTAGAAAATTCAGTTTAGCTATGTAGACATCTTACGTGTGGTACAACATCATTGTTGACTAATTTACAATTTCCGACGTTAGGTAACAGAGGGACAGGAAGGGCTTCACTTGACTGGGGTTCCAGACTAAAGATTGCGTTGGGAGCTGCTAGAGGAATTGCCCACATACATGCAGAGGGCAGTGTCAGATTTACTCACGGCAACATTAAGTCATCCAATGTTCTTCTCAACAGAGATCTTGATGGATGTGTATCCGATGCTGGAGTAGCTTCTTTGATGAATTACATACCTCCAAAACATCGGGGTCCAGGTTATCGAGCTCCAGAGATGATTGAAACCAGGAAAGACACTCAGAAATCCGACGTGTACAGTTTTGGTGTACTCCTACTTGAAATGCTCACAGGCAAATCTCCAATACAAATCTCAGGGCATGGTAATGATGAGATAGTTGATTTACCTAGATGGGTCCGTTCTGTTGTTCGCAAAGAATGGACTGCCAAAGTTTTTGACATTGAGCTGCTGAAGTACCAAAACATAGAAGAAGAGTTAGTGCAAATGCTTCAAATTGCACTAGCATGTGTAGCAAAAGTGCCAGATATGCGGCTCAGAATGGATGAAGTAGTGAAAATGATCGAGGAAATTCGACAATGTGATTCGGAGAATCGTCCCTCTTCTGATGACAACAATTCAAAGAATTCGAATGTGCAGACCCCAACCCCATGATTGGTTTAGTGTTATTTGCTACTTCAAACGTTAGTTTATTTAAAAACTGAACATCAATAGCGATGCTGCAATGCAATGACTTTTCATCAAGATTGTTGAATGTAGGCTTGCCATTTTCACCTAATATTGTACTAGTTGATAAATCAAGATATGTATTTATCTATTCTAATAATAGCTGATTATTTCTTGTTTTAAGAGAGAAGTAGTTGGAGTTTTGAATGTGTTGTAGTGTATGATTCCGATTTGGTGCACCTTCGAGCAGCATTGTTCTAAAAATTCCCAATTAATCCTTCTAAATCTATTACGGTTTCAACCGAATGCTCAGAAGATAAACATAGCTACATTACCGGATCATAAACATATTAACATACTTCATTATCTTATATTATTAAGTCTATCTTTTGTTGTATTTATCTGTTAGTTTTATTGTAATTATCTTCTATTTTGTATGTACTCATTGTACTCTATTTAAACCCAACTGTAATCTATACATTTCACGGAGAAATAAAATCTGTAACTTTCTCTGCAAGTGCTATTTTACATGGTATCAGAGATCCTGTGAATACTCATTAATCATGTTGAATTCTCATCCTTCATCTCCTCACAGCCCAACCAGCTCCAAGGCTACATCAACAGAAACAAATGACTCTCTCCAGGCTTTTAAGAAAGCTAATCAATATCTCATACATCCATCAGATAGCCCAGCTACAGTGTTCTATCAACCACTGCTTCAGGGAGATAACTACGCCTCCTGGCAGAGAGGGATTTCTAAAGCACTGAATGCTAAAGGAAAACTGGGTTTTGTCGATGGGACACTTCTTCCACCCTCCAACAAGGTTGAGTTAGGTTTATGGAAACGTTGTGATGATTTAGTCTGTAGATGGATTCTTAATTCTGTCCAACCCGATATTCGTTCCAGCTGCCTCTATGTAGACTGCGCTCGTACGATTTGGAAAGACCTCCAAACTCGTTTCTCCCACTCTAATGGCCCAAAGCTTTATCAACTTAAAACGACCATTTCTAACCTCAAGCAAGAGGACATGTCTGTCACGGCATATTTCACAAAACTCAAATCATTATGGGATGAATTTGACTCTATCTCCCCTACTGAACAATGCATCTGTGGTGCTGGAAAAGTTCTCATTGAGCGCCTTGCACGTGATCGTGCAATGGAATTTATGCAGTGTCTTCATAATTGTTTCTCTCATGTTCGTAGTCAGATACTACTCATTGAGCCTACTCCTTCTTCTGATAAGATTTTCAATTTAGTCAAGCAAGAGGAAGTGCAGCAGTTCCTTAATCAAGCATCAGCACCTGTTATCGAATCTGATGCACTCCAGATTCATGGCTCCTCTAACAAGCATGTTCGTCCACATGGTAACAAGCGTCAACGACCTTTTTGCGATCATTGCAATAGGTATGGAAACACTAAGGCTACCTGTTATCAACTTCATGGCTATCCACCCAAGTCAGCTACTAATCACTTGCATCCTGGCTCTCATCGTCCAACTGCCGCTGCAGTTTTACCATACTCTGGACATCTGAACACTGCAAATTTCGATACTGGAATTCCATCTTTCACACCTGATCAGTACAACAAAATTCTTGCGTTAATTGATCCACCGCCTCTCGATGATATAGTTTCTCTCAGAATCAATTTAACAGGTATACAAAACTCAACTGATCCACCTTGGTATATTGATAGCGGTGCGACTCATCATATATGTTGTCAATTATCTTTATTTTCTAAATATCGTAAAGTCATAAATCCCATTCATGTGCAATTACCCGATGATACTGTAATTTATGTTAAACATATTGGTGACATAGTTCTCTCACCATCTCTCATTTTGCATGATGTTTATCATATCCCTTCATTTAAATTAAACCTTATTTCTGTGATTCAATTAACAAAACGACTCAATTGTTTTGTAACATTCTCAGACTCTTCATGTATTTTTCAGGACCACGCCACGAGGAGGGTGATTGGTAAAGGCACTTGTTTCACCTGTCTTTATAGGCTCCAGCTTTCTGCTAGTATTAGTTTCATTCAAAATAAAATGCCAATGGATGTTTGGCATGCTAGATTAGGCCATCCTAGTTCAGATTGTTTAAAGACTTTAAGTCGTTCTTTTGATTTTATTAGTTCTAGTTTTAAATCCACTTGCGATGTATGCCCAAAGGCAAAAACAACCGCGTTTTAGTTTTAATAAAAGTTCTATTATGTCTCAATATCCATTTTAGCTTATAGATGTCGATATTTGGGGACCTTTTTTTATATCTAGCACATGTGGTGCAAGTTTTTCTAACCATTGTTGATGATTTTTCACGATGTACGTGGATACATCTCATGCATTCAAAAAATGGAACATTGAAATTTATGCAATTTTTTCACAAATTTATTCACACTCAGTATGCTAAACAAATAAATACAATCTCTACCGATCACGGTTCAATTCATCTTCCCATTCTCCAAAAAATCAGAACCGATAATGGTTCTGAATTTCTCTCGAGAACTTTTCAATCTTGGCTTCACTCTAATGGTATCCACCATCAACGTAGTTGTCCCTACACACCTCAACAAAATGGTGTGGTCGAAAGAAAACATCGTCACTTACTCAACGTTGCATGAGCCCTCCATTTTCAATCCAATCTCCCAATACAATATTGGGGTGAATGTTTACTCACTGCTGCATATCTCATCAACAAAATTCCCACTCCCATTTTGTCAAATAAATCCCTGCATGAAACTCTTCTTGGGACAATTCCAAATTATAAAAATCTCCGGGTTTTTGAATGTTTATGTTATGCAAAAAATAACTTCACATCCAATAAATTTGATTCACGTGTTCAACCCGATATCTTCATTGGATATCCTTTTAACCATAAAGGTTATAAAGTTCTTGATCTTTCCACAAGAAAAATTTATGTTTCTAGGCATGTCACATTCCATGAGCATCTTTTTCCGTACACTATTGCTTTATCTCCTCAACCTGATTATCTTCAATCTTCAGGACAAGATGCCTCCTATTATTATGATGATCCTCCAGAGGAACAGTCTCACAGTCTTCCTATGACTAATTTTCATAATTTCTCACATGTCCAAGAGACTAATCTATCTCCACCATTGGCTCCTAATGATTCCTCTATCTTGCAATCTTCAGAGTCAACTCCTTCTTTAGAACCTTCTCATGAAGATATTCCACTTCCTCCTTCACGTCCAACTCGATCTCATCGTGCTCCAAAGTGGATGGAAGATTACCATTGTTCTGTCAATACATGTATTGCGTCATCTCCTTCCCCTCTCACCACATCTCTACCTTTTGCGAAGTTTTCTCCTCGCCACCAAAAGGAATTATTATCCATTTTAACTACTAATGAGCCTCGTACCTTTCATGAAGCAATGAAATCTCCTCATTGGAAGGATGCAATGGCTGAAGAAATCAAAGCCTTAGAGCTTAATAACACATGGACACTTACTCAATTGCCTCCAGAAAAAAGAGTTGTTGGCTGCAAATGGGTGTACAAAACCAAATTCCATCCCGACGGTTCAGATGATTGTTATAAAGCGCGCCTTTTTGCGAAAGGATATACGCAACAAGAAGGCATCGATTATCATGACACATTTGCTCCAGTTGCAAAACTTGTCACAGTTCGTGCTCTCCTTTCAATTGCTGCCGTTAAAAATTGGTCGCTTCATCAATTGAATGTCAACAATCTTTCCTTCAAGGCGATCTCTCTGCCGAACTATATATGCGCCTTCCCCCTGGGTTTCAGAAAAAGGGTGATACTTGTGTTTGCAGATTAAACAAATCCATCTATGGCCTCAGGCAAGCCTCAAGAGAATGATTTGCTAAGTTTTCTTCTGTTCTCCTAGCTAAAGGATTTACTCAATCTCGAGCCGATTATTCTCTATTTTTTCTTAAAACTGAACAGTCAACTATTTATGTCCTTGT
Source organism: Heracleum sosnowskyi (assembly GCA_030848705.1). Classification (NCBI taxonomy): domain Eukaryota; kingdom Viridiplantae; phylum Streptophyta; class Magnoliopsida; order Apiales; family Apiaceae; genus Heracleum; species Heracleum sosnowskyi. Next base: position 139,904,805 of record CM061236.1, read on the forward strand.
TTATGTTGATGATATTATTGTCACTGGTGATGATCCTACATCTATCACTTCGCTCATTTCACATCTAAAATCAAAGTTCTCTATCAAAAATCTCGGTAATTTACGTTACTTCCTTGGCATTGAGGTTTCACGATCATCTACTGGAATCTTTTTATGCCAGCGTAAGTACATTCTAGACATTCTTCGTGACTCCGGCTTTGAGAACTGTATTTCATCATCTTTTCCGATGGAGCAACACCTCAACTTACTTCCTTTCACTGGTGATCCCCTACCTGATCCTAGTGTTTATCGTCGACTAATTGGTAGATTACTTTATCTCACGGTCACCCGACCTGACATAACCTATTCTGTCAACTATCTCAGTCAATTCATGCAGCATCCACGTACGTCTCATTTGGATGTCGTCTTTCGTGTCTTGCGCTATCTTAAAGGCACCGTTAGCCACGGTTTATTCCTATCTTCATCTAGTAACCTACAATTACAAGGTTTCACTGACTCTGATTGGGTTGGATGTCCAACAACACGTCGATTCACTACAGGGTACTTTACGATGCTTGGTGCTAGCCCTGTATCATGGAAATCAAAAAATAGCCAACTGTTGCTCGATCTTCGGCTGAAGCTGAATATCGTGCCTTGGCCAATCTTACTTCTGAAATTCAATGGCTATATTATCTCTTTAATGATTTAGGGATCCATTTTACTACACAAATTCCTGTCTATTGTGATAACCAAACGGCTATTCACATAGCTTCCAATCCAGTTTTTCATGAGCGAACCAAACATATAGAACTCGATTGTTATTTCGTTCGTGAGAAAATTCTTTCTAGTCTCATTTCACCGACCCACATTGCTTCCCGCAACCCGCTTGCTGATATATTTACAAAACCATTTGGTGCTGAACAGTTTCGCAGATTAGCTGTCAAGTTGGGAGTTCGTCATGACGCTCCTCCCTCTCCAACTTGAGGGGGGTATTACGGTTTCAACAGAATGCTCAGAAGATAAACATAGCTACATTACCGGATCATAAACATATTAACAGATTTCATTATATGATATTATTAAGTCTATCTTTTGTTGTATTTATCTGTTAGTTTTATTGTAATTATCTTCTGATTTGTATGTACTCATTGTACTCTATTTAAACCCAACTGTAATCTATACATTTCACGGAGAAATAAAATCTGTAACTTTCTCTGCAAGTGCTATTTTACAAAATCACCCATGAATCTATTAAGCATTGTCAAGGCCTGAACCCTGATGTTTCAATCAAATTCTACTCAAGTATCCTACAGTTAAAGTGATACCTCCATCTACCAATCAACGATTACAACAACGAATATGTTAGAAGTACAAAATTTGCACCTAAATTTTTTTCCAAATACACATATCATTTCAAAATAAAACCCGGCTTAATGTTTGTATTAAAACGCTTAAAATTTTAAAATAGTATTTTTTAATTATGAAAATATGTTATACTAGTAAAATTTAGGGTATTTTTCAAACATATCCAAGTTGCAAAAGTTTTTAAAAAAATATGATACCTGGAATGCAACCGCTTTCAATACCTGTTTTGCAGCAACTTTGAACGTATTTTTGAATTATTTTTTTTGAAAATATGGGTATTTTTGATAAGTTTTCTAAAAATTACTTCCAGTAAATATCACAATGTTCATTTTTCAACCAAGAAATATTACAATGTTGAGAATGTTTTCGATCTATTTGGTACCAGAAATAATGTTTCTCATAGCCTAGCTATAAAACATCGATTATACAATAACAAATATTTTATTATTTTATCCTAGAACAATAATATTAATATCACTAGTTCACTTGAAAGTTCATACAAGTATCCAAATACGAAATCAAATTTGAATATGGATTATGAATTAAAATTAAATTAGATTAATGGATCTAAAATATGAATAAAATTTAGGAGGATTTCAAAAGCCTATATATATACATTGCATTTTTCTCTTCTCTCATAATTCTTAGGCCTCGTTTGGTTGCATATAACTGAACTTAGTAATTTTAACTTAATTGAAACATGAGTTAGGGTGTTTGATTATATGAACTAGCATGATAGCCCGTGCAAAGCACGGGCACCATTTAAATTCATAAAATGTTGTTGTTTTGATTTTATTATATAGACGATTTATAATTTTTGAAATACTATACGTCGTTAATGTGGTATTTTTTATGGACATTGGCAATAACTCAAATTTTTTACTTGAATTTCATATATGATCGTAACAATAGAATCACATCTAGCCATTTAAAAAAATAACTTGGAATGATTAAAAAATATGTAATTTAAAAGTCTAATCATGAGTCGGTAGACTCACGTGTTTATATATAAAGAAGTGCTAAATAAGATAATATACATAAATAAGAAGCGAAAACTAATTATGGTCACACATTCAAATCTAATTTACATCTCAACCATCACCCATATTCACTCTTACGCCCCTTCCATTATCGACGACCTTACACACCATCACTTACTTTACACCGTTGTTATCACCATCTCATTCCATTTGTCATCATCATTCATGATACACACACACACACACACAGATATATATATATATATATATATATATATATATATATAATGTGTGTGAGTGGGCGAGAGAGAGAAATTGTGTGTATAATAAACCATAATCACTCTACAATCTTTTGTTGTCACCAAATCGACCACCACTCCGAAAGTAACTTATGAACATGTTTGTCGCAAATTTCAGTCTCATTCCTGACCACACCTCCAGTAATTCATTCATCCTTCTCTCAACATATCTAAGTTTACCGATCGATGTTATTTTCACTCACTCTACTACCGTCAACACTATTACCAACAACTTCGAATATTTACACAATTCCAAATTTGGAATATTCTTGTTATTTGCGTTCAATTTTTTTAGTGATTTACGTTTAAATTTTGATAATTTTAGTTGAATTTTTAGTGACTTGCTTTGATGATGGTAATTTTGGTTGTGTAAGTGGTGGTGTTCACGTGGTTAGTGGTGGTGGCGTGGTACTGGTCATGTGACAGTGATTTAATATTCTTCTAGTTTATATTAAAATTAGCTAAAATTTTGGTTTGTATTCATGTTCATTGTGATATATCATCTACTAAGTAGCATACTTGAATAATACAATGAGACATTTTAAATTATTTTAAATATAGTATCCATATTCTATTTTTTAATAAATATTTTTGAACTAACTTTGTGTTTTATCTAAATATTCATCTAATAACTAATATGAATTCCAAATCTCATCTACAATAATTTTTTTCCCCTTAAATTATCTTTTTATAGACTATAAAAATATTTTTCCTAATAGCAGTGAGAGTGAGGGTGTAATCGAGCCGAACACTGCCGGACTCGAGTTCAAACTCGATAAAAAAATTATGTCAAGCTTAAACTCGAGCTCAAGTTTAATTGGTCCTCCAATTTTTACATTGAATATAATTCATTTTTTAATATTAATATGATGGAAGTGTGAATTAGTAAATTACTAAATGGTCTGGAAAGGACTTGTTGGCCTATAATATATATATGTAATATATATGAAAATAAAAATGTAAAACATTATAACAATGAGTTATTGGTGTATGTAGTTAAGAGCATCTCCAACCTTACTTAACCCTTAGGTTAAAAGTACAACTGGCAACTAAACACTGTGATTTATAGCCAACCTATGTGAATATGGTCACTCCAACCACTGACTGTTGTTGTTCAAAATTATAGCCATCAAGATATGGTTGGCCATATTTGGCCAAGTCTTACAGATATGTAGAGACTTTCTCTACCTACTTTTTCTCTCCCTTGATTTTTTCTTTTTTTTTTCTTTTCAACTGCAGCTTTGATTTGCACCGACCGAAATTTTCAATATCATTTTTAATATTTTTTTTGTGTGAAATTAAAAATTATGGAGGCAACACAAAAATTATCTAGTGTTAGTATTAAATATAATGCTAGAGGTATTAAATTAGATATAAAAATAGATATAAAATGACATGTTTCATTATTTGATTATTTATAAATAAATGTATAATGTCATTTACATCATTTTCACAAATTAAAATATTTCAAATTGACATATTAGCAACTCCACATTATCTTGTACCCAATTTCGGCACCTCTAGCATTGATATTAATATATATAAATTATTTTTCAATGAAAAAGTATTGTTTAAAATTATAAATATACTATTTTCAAAATATATCCAACCATTATAATCAACCCATTGGAGTACAACGCCTTACAGATTCAGTAAATTTTACCCAAATATTACTTAATATTATTTTAGCCAACCATTTTAGCTAACTCTATTGGAGATGCTCCAATGATTCATAAAATGGTTCTCAAAATTTCTTTGGTGTAGGAGATGTGAATATAATTCATTTTTTAATATTAATATGATGAAAGAGCGAATTAGTAAATTACTAAATAGTCTTAAAAGGGCTTGTTGGCCTTTAATATATGTAATATAATATAAGATATACCAGATGGATGGATGAGTTTTAAAATAAAGTTTAAATAACATACACATATTAAGAGTTATTTAAGTATGGGGTAATTGAGCTTCAAAATTTTATCAAAATGGGCTATAAATTATTTTTCAATGAAAAAGTATTGTTTAAAATTATAAATATACTATTTTCAAAATATATCCAACCATTATAATCAACTCATCGGAGTACAACGCCTTACAGATATATAGTAAATTTTACCCAAATATTACTTTATATTATTTTAGCCAACCATTTTAGCTAACTTCATTGGAGATGCTCCAATGATTCATAAAATGGTTTTCAAAATTTCTTTGGTGTAGCAGATGTGAATATAATTCATTTTTTTAATATTAATATGTTGAAAGAGCGAATTAGTAAATTATTAAATAGTCTTAAAAGGGCTTGTTGGCCTTTAATATATGTAATATAATATAATATATACCGGATGGATGGATCAGTTTTAAAATAAAGTTTAAAAAACATACACATATTAAGAGTTATTTAAGTATGGGGTAAATGAACTTCAAAATTTTATCAAATGGGCTCCTAGCATGATGGTTGGGGTGGTAACATAAAATACCTTTGCAGCCAAAGGTCATGGGTTCAATCCTTGCTAGTAACAATAATTTTAATATATTTATACATTATAGGGGTATATAAGTAATTTACTAAATGACATAGAAAGCCATGTTGACCCATAATATAGATAATAATAGATTTTAATGTGGATGAGGTGACCTACACTTTGAGAGTACCCCGATTTCATGCAAAACACGGTAACATGAGTTCCAGGGTATTGGTATGAATTTGAACAGACGGTTAGCGTTGTGTTGATGTTACTAATTAAACGTAGAAATAAAAGGGTCCCAAACTGTTTTATTATTGAATAAAACAAAAGTAATTAAGTCATCAACGTATATAGTTTACGTTATTAAGCGAAAAAGATTAGCACAAAGTGTGCTTAGGGAAGTTAATTTGGACAAACTAAGTATTAGCATTGTAATATCGTAGGCGTGTAGTAGTAGTGGTAAGTGAGTGGTAACGGCTGTGTTGAGTGTTCCTTTACAATTTACATAAATCCCAAACGTTTTTATTTATTTTCTCCTCTTGTTTTTGTGTTTCCATCTACAACTTACTTCCTCACGTACTCTCTGAAATTCTCTCTTCATCAATGTTTATATGTTTGTTTATGTTTATGTATATATGCATAATGCATTCGTAAAATAACTGAAATTTCTTGTTTTTTTTGGCAGCTCATTTCTTTAGCTGTGGGAAATTGTTGAAGATTACAAAGCACCTTGTTGTCATCAGTAGGTTACTCTCTCTCTCTCTCTCTCTCTCTCTCTCTCTCTCTGTGTGTGTGTGTGTGTCTCTCTCCCTCCCCCTCCCTCTCTCTCCCTCTCCCTCTCCCTCTCTCCCTCTCTCTCGCGCTCTCTCTCTCTCTCTCTCTCTCTCTCTCTCTCCCTCTCTCTCTCTCTCTCTTTTCAGTATTTAGCAGAATATCCATTTAAGATTTTAATTGTAATGCAGAAAAAATCTACAAATCATTTTCACAAATTTATGAATAAAAATTTGTGTATCTCAGAATTTTAAAGAATTTACTTTGAATTTAACAGTTTTAGTGTAGTCGCACAGGATGAAGCCATCTCTGGAAAATTGCAGTCATCTGCAAAAACAGAGTTACGAAAGCACACAGCTTAGTGTAGGTTGGGTTGGCAGGGCCCATCATTTTAATACATTTCTAATTAAACCAACTATATTATCTGTAATTTTTGTTCTATAGCAATTTAGTGGGCCCCACAAGTTCTTAAATCTGGTCTGCAAAGTGTAATCAAGCTAGCTGGAGAGTACTTCAGATTGTTTTTGTAGTCATACACATTTTACACATTACTACAGTCTATAACAGCTACTTGTGCATATGCAAATGCAGCTATGGATACTCATACCTACACCTGTCTTTTATGCATGCAGAAACCATTAGTATCTATGGCTTTAAAAACAAAAAAATTACAGTGACAACATGACTCAGAAAGGATCTTCTTGTTTTTTTTCTCAACTTGGAACAAAGATGTGCACTGGCTTCACTAATCTCTTCCACCTCGTCCCTCGCCACGCCGCCGTGATTCCCTTCCATTGCTTCTAGCACTATGTTCTCTGTTGTGTTGGCTTGGCCCCGCAAGTTTCTTGTCCTTTATGTGTGCGAGACTGTGAGTTGTGACTCTGTCTATTTGAACCTCTTCCCTGTTTCTCCTTACATACCTTTCACCCTCCGCTTCATAGAATTTTCAGTTTTATCGCCACAGCTCATTGGATTTAACTTCATTTTCGGACCTGCAACCGAAGGCATGACAATGTAATAAGCTTAAACCTAGGTTCTACCAGTTCTATACTTTCTGAAAGTGAAAACCTCTGTGCATAGTAGAATAAATAGTTTGTTTTTATTTCCACTGAACTTGTTCCTATTATTAGTAGTTCCCAAGCTTCTTTTTAGATCAAGTCTAGTATAAGTATAATAGCATCCTTCCCCCTTTTCATAATACCGTTCGTCAGGTAATTCGATTTGATGTGAGAATATGTACCGAGTACTAATTGTGTCTTGGGAATTTTCCTTATGTTACGAAATTGTCATACCCAATGCATAAGACTCACTAACAATGAGTCGAACCCCTCACCATAAAATGCCATATATTATTATACTCTTATCAATCCGAAATCTCATAATATAATAGTTTGCAACTTTGTAGCATAGAATACCCCCTCTTTTGCTGCTTTGTAGAACAAAGTAGAAAGCCAACTCCTGCTTTTTCTTTACACAAATCCTTTATTTTTGGATTCTTTGTTACCACTAATCTTTCTTAAGAATCTCTGCTTTGTAGACTGTCTACCAAACTTGTTTCTTACCTATTTTTACAAATAAAAAAAATTTAAATCTAGATATGTTTATATTCTTATTTATCAAAAGCTAAAGCCATACATGCTTTTCCACTATGGAAAAGTGGATAACAAGAGCATCTCCAACTTTTGACCTGTTACTTTACTACCACAATAAAAATGAAGTATTCAATATTAAGGTGTGGAGGAACATGATTGTCCTTTTAAATCTTCTAAAGTTATCATGATTGATATGCATAATTCTGTGCAACCCTCTGATTTAAATCTTGTCAGAAGTGGGATCTGTTCTTATATTCTTGTTTAGCAAAAGTCTGTTGCCCTGTGCTTAGTGCCCCTGTGCTGCAAATTACGGTATTAACTACTTACTAATTAGGTAGTTAGGTGCTATAATTTAGTCGGATTTCCACAAACGTTAGTGTTAAAGAGGTTATATTAAGAAGGTTAATTACTTGTTTTTTCGAATTATTATGATTGTTTGAAGACAAAGTAGGTGAATCACCAGATAGATTGTCAAGAATTAGGTGAAATAGGTGAGAAGCATGAGCCTTATGAGAGTTGAGTTTTTACGAGACAACACTATAACTTTGGTAAGGCTGTTAATTATATTGTCACCATGATGTTGTTGATGCTAAAATTCACATGCACGCTAGAAATCTCAACGGCCGGGGAGCCATTTTCTGTGGTTATTTAATTTACAAAGAGATCCAAGCTCTATTTCACCGTAAACTCTTACTTTCTCAGTGAGGTGAAAAACAAAGCTATGCTTTTCAAAAATAAGAAAAAGTAAAGAACAAGACTTAAGAGAGTACTAGCAAAAGCAACAGTGAGTTCAGAAGCAATTTAAAAGCACAGGCTGAAACTAGAGAAATCAGTTCATACTTGAGTGTTCACTCTACATTCCACTAGCTGGAATTAATATTGAAGTGATTCAGCTTCCCAAGTAGCTGGGATTTTTTCGATTTAAGGTGAAAATTAAAATTTGGCACTAATGGTCATAATTTATACAAGGTTTTGCTTAACATACAAGGCTTCTTAGTAGTTATCTGTTGCTTTTCTTTTTAATTTACTCATCGATTACTGTTTCATGCTTTTAATAAGCTTCTTCAAATTACAAATCCAATTATAACTAATTGTAGATCTGTTTCTTATTATATTGCAAAAGTTGATGCCTACTAAAGCAACATCATGGACTACAGCTACTCATTCCAGTGCATATGATTTCTTAAAATGCAATTTAAATTTCAGTGTTACATTTCCACTTATTCCGACTATAGTTGCTGTTTCCTCTAGATCCACAATCAGCTCACTTTAATTTTAATCCATGCTTCTTGTTGCTGAACCAGGCGAGAGAACTAAATTCGAATACTTGAGTTGATGCATATACCAGCACTGCAACATGAAGATCCAGCTTTTAGGAGTTGTTGCAACTCTTTTGTATGTAGTCCACAATCTTCAGGTTATTGATTCTGATTTGAGCTCTGACATACAAGCTCTGCTCGACTTCGCTGCTGCTATACCTCATCAACGCAAACTAAACTGGAAAGTTTCTGTTCCGGTATGCACTTATTGGGTTGGTATCCAATGTAATAGGAATGGCACAAGAGTGATTGCTGTCCATCTTCCAGGTGTTGGGCTTTATGGATCCATACCAGCCAAAAGTATCGGAAAGCTTGATGCCTTACAGGTTCTAAGCCTACGATCTAACTATCTGATCGGTAATCTTCCTTCAGATATCCTATCTATCCCTTCATTGCAAGCTCTCTACCTTCAACATAATAACTTTACTGGTCATGTTCCTCTATCTTTGTCTCCTCACCTTACTGCAATGGATCTCTCCTTTAACTCTTTTTCTGGAAATATACCATCCTCACTTGGAAATTTAACGAAACTTACCTTGTTGGACTTGCAATACAATTTATTCTCTGGACCTATTCCCAGTCTCAACAATACAAGGCTTAAGATTTTGAATGTGAGTCACAACATGCTAAATGGTACAATTCCGAATGTTTTGGAAAAGTTTCCAACTTCTTCATTCACAGGAAATTCTCTTCTTTGTGGCCCTCCTTTAAGTAATTGCTCTGCCCTTTCCCTTTCCCCTTCCCCTTCACCTGCTCATTCCTCCTTGCCATCTTCACCAGTGGTATCCAAACATCATGGTTCTAGGCACTTCAAGAAGTTTAGTTTAGGAAGTATTGTTGCCATTGTGATAGGGGCAGTTTTGATAATATTTCTGGTTTTTATAATCTTGCTATGCTGCTTGAAGAAGAAGAAAAAGAGTGAAGAGAGTAGTGTGTCTAAAGCAAAGGTTACAAACAACGGAAAAAATGAAAAGTCTGAGGAGTACTTTGGAAGTGGTATTCAAGCATCTGAAAAGAATAAATTGTTCTTTTTTGAAGGAAGCACCTATTCCTTCGATCTGGAGGATTTATTACGAGCGTCAGCTGAAGTTCTTGGAAAAGGAAGCTATGGAACAGCCTATAAAGCTATTATGGATGAAGGAACAACTGTGGTGGTGAAAAGATTAAGAGAAGTTGGTGTGGCAAAGAAAGAGTTTGAACAGCACATGGAGATTCTGGGGAAAATTAGTCGGCATCCTAATATTGTGCCACTATGTGCCTATTATTATTCTAAGGATGAGAAGCTTCTAGTTTATGAATATATGCCAGCTAGCAGCTTGTCGGTATGCCTACATGGTACGAATTCTTCTCCTTTAAGCTCTTGCATAATTTTGTTAATATAAGTTTGTTGTTTTGAATTATCTACATGCTTGTAACAAGCCATACCAGGACAACAGGTAAGCTAAATCGGAATATGAGAAAATATTATTTGATATATAATATTATGGAACATGTTTGAACAGAGTATGGAAGCCTATAGGACTGTAGGAACTCGGTATCTTGACTAAAAGTATAAGCATGTTAATGGATCGAAGTGATCAGAGAAGTAGGACATCATGTCATGGAATCAAGTCATCTGATTAGTTATGTAGAGTTATTTTGATTACTTTGTGATGGCAGGGAACTGTGATTTGATTTGATTTGATTGACATAGGCATATAGGAACGGTTTTATGTCAGTTTCTCACCAAACCTTCGAATAGAACCCGTAACAGAACAAGTACATCAGAACATGTATCAAGTTGAGAACCGTCTCCTGTAGGCTCAACTTAACATATGTATATGGCTGTAACTGTAGTGGTGTTCAAGTTTTATATATATGATGTTGGGATTTAACCTACTGAATTTAGTGCAAAGGTGGTATGATAAGTCCCATGTTGTGGAAAATTCAGTTTAGCTATGTAGATATTTTCTGTCTTGGTACAATGTCATTGTCGACTAATTTACAATTTCCGACATTAGGTAATAGAGGAACAGGAAGGACTTCACTTGATTGGGAATCCAGACTAAAGATTGCGCTGGGAGCTGCTAGAGGAATTGCCCACATACATGCAGAGGGCAGTGTCAGATTTACTCACGGCAACATTAAGTCATCCAATGTTCTTCTCAACAGGGATCTTGATGGCTGTGTATCCGATGCTGGAGTAGCTCCTTTGATGAATTACATACCTCCAAAACATCGGGGTCCAGGTTATCGAGCTCCAGAGATGATTGAAACCAGGAAAGCCACTCAGAAATCCGATGTGTACAGTTTTGGTGTACTCCTACTTGAAATGCTCACAGGCAAATCTCCAATACAAATCTCAGGGCATGGTAATGATGAGATAGTTGATTTACCTAGATGGGTCCGTTCTGTTGTTCGCGAAGAATGGACTGCCGAAGTTTTTGACGTTGAGCTGATGAAGTACCAAAACATAGAAGAAGAGTTAGTGCAGATGCTTCAAATTGCACTAGCATGTGTAGCAAAAGTGCCAGATATGCGACTCAGCATGGATGAAGTAGTGAAAATGATCGAGGAAATTCGACAGTGTGATTCGGAGAATCGTCCCTCTTCTGAAGACAACAATTCAAAGAATTCGAATGTGCAGACCCCAACCCCATGATTGGTTTAGTTTTCTTTCCACCTTCAAACGTTAGTTTATTTACAGACTGAACATCAATAGCGCTGCTGCAATGCAATGACTTTCCATCAAGATTGTTGAATGTAGGCTTGCAATTTTCACCTAATATTGTAGTAGGTAAATCAAGATGTGTATTTATCTTTTTTAATAACCTATTTTTTTTATACTTATCTTATCTTTGACAAGGTTCGAACAACATTTCTTAAAAAAAATCAAGGAAAATACAATTTGACCATGAGGTTATCAGTAGTGGTTTGGAGTTTTGAAAATGCAGCATGTGTATACGATTTTTCTTCATTAGGAAAGTACAGTGCATAGTAAACATGTTTCCTTCTTATCTAAATCTCAGTCCCTCTTATTTTTTTATAATTTTTTTACATTGGTTCTTCAATTTATTTTTAAAACTTTCTTTTTTATTCAGAAGAAGAAAAAAAATTAAAAATAATTTATCGAAGTATATATTAAAGAAATCTTAAAATACGTGTCGAGTCTCGTCTCCAATGTAAAAAATTGAGGAGGACGGAGGAAGTAATGAGATAAAAGTACAGAGCTTAATTTTAACGCATAACTCTAGTTTTTTGTTTTTGTTTTGAAATCAATGTATAACTCTATAGTTGAATGTATAAATGAAAATCGAACGTGACTATGACTAATATCATTTTCTAATTAAAAAGGAGAGAAAAGTGTTTTGGTACGTGGGTTTTTTTTTTTTGCTAATTTGATAAGCAAGCGGGATTTCTCCCTCTTTTGAAGGTCACTGAGACGAGATACCAAAGAAATCCGAAGACCCCTAATAAGTTTTTAACGTCTTTGCTCAGGACGAATACATGGGTTTTATTTAAGTATATGACAATAATTAATTTATGATTAGCTTCAAAAAAATGATTGCTATTACAAAAATAAAAAATTATCTAAAAGTTCTGATTAAAAAATACATAAATGTAAAAGTCAATTATTTATTTGTTTAATTTTAATTATTTACTAGTTTACTAAGCCGCGCTTTGCAGCGGCTTTGTAATAATTTCTTCAAATTTTTCTAAAAACTATTCTACAAAAAATGTTTTTAAACAAAATTATATTTATAACATGAAATTAAAGTTTCTTTTAAATTATCCGTTTAGTGCTGTTCATTACCGAAATTTTTGAATGATTTATAGAATAGGAATTTTTTTAAATATATTTCATTATTTTAATATTATATCAAATATTAGAATATTAATCACTTTATTTTTTAAAAACTTTATATTTCAACTTCTATTTTAAAATACATAATTAACATAAATATTAAATTCTAGCATATAATATGCTCCTCCTAATGAATCGTTCTCTCATTAAACATGTTTCCTCCGAATAATCCGCTTTCTCGTTGTTACCAAATTGAACAGAAAATAAACTAATTACTTAATCAATTACATCATCTATTAATCAATTCTATCATATCATAAAATTTAATTCAAATCTTTTTCAAAATTCTAATTATTATTATTTAAAATACAGGTACTCGAGAAAATAAATGAAAAGAAAATAAGGGTCTTATATTTTATTTTATTATATAAAAACTTGCATTTTTTGTAAGTATTATCTTCTGCATAATTAGAAGGTTAAAATTTTAAAAAATGTTTTTAATGTAAATCGGCTGGTACCTCTTAAATCGTCTTCTTTATTATTTTACTCGATTAAAAGATATTAAATAAAAATTAGTAAATAAATTGGACTCGTGGAGTAAGTTTAGGAGAATATTAATATATATATATATAGTATATTTAGATTCCTTCAAATATTAGATTTCTCCTTTTGAAGATATTTATTTTTGACAGTCAAGCAAACCATTTTTAACATAACATATTTAACTTCCTTCTTGAAAAATAGTATTGAAAGATAGTATTAAAGAAAGAGATAATTATCAAAGTCATCACTCATTTGATTTAAATATATTAAATTAGTCACTCATTTCAAAAATGACTCAATTAGGTAACTAAGTTGAAAACTTGTATCAATTTAGTCATTAAAACAATAAAATTTTATATCAATTTAGTCACTGACGGATAGTCTCCTTGATACGAAATTTCAAATTAGTGACTAAATTAAGTCATTTTTGAAATGAGCGACTACTTTGATACATTTGAACCAAATGGGTGATGATTTTGATAATTATCCCATTAAAAAAATTAGTAAATTAATTGGATCAGTAGAGGGCGTTTAAGAGAATATTAACATACTATATTTAGTTTCATCCGTTAGAAAATAATAATAAGGAAATTGAGAATTTATCTAATATTATATATGTAACAATATTAAAATTGTATATTTACTTTTCTCCATTAGTAAAAATTTCAAAGGCAATTAAGATTTTTTCTAATAAAATAATTTAGGAGACTATTAAAATTGTAAATTTAATTTCTTCCATTAGTAAATAGTTTAAAGACAATAATATTAAAATTGTATATTTAGTTTTCTCCATTAATAAAGATTTTGAAGGCAAAAATATTATAATTATATATTTAGTTTCCTCTATTATTAAAAATTTTAAAGTCAATTGAGATATTTTCGAATCTTTAACATTAATTATTCAAAAATTTGAGAAAATTAGAAAAATATATCGAAGCGATTCTAGAGGCGCTACCTCACCCCCTCGTCTTCTCCTTTATATAAGTACTAAGTCGCGCTTCGCAACGGCCTTATAATAATTTCTCTAAAAATATTAAAAAAATTCTACAAAAATCCTTTTCAAATGAAATAAATAATTATATTTATAACATAAAGTTTTTTTTGGATTTTTCGTGGTGTATCGAGCATTCACGAAAATTATGAATAAATATAGAAAAAGACAATTGTTTAATATATTCATTATTTAACTATTATGTTGAATATTAATATATTAATTACCATTTTATTAAGCATTGTCAAGGCCTGAACCCTGATGTTTCAATCAAATTCTACTCAAGTATCCTACAGTTAAAGTGATACCTCCATCTACCAATCAACGATTACAACAACGAATATGTTAGAAGTACAAAATTTGCACCTAAATTTTTTTCCAAATACACATGTCATTTCAAAATAAAACCCGGCTTAATATTTGTCATTTTAAAATTTTATATCTACTATATAAATTACATGATTTTCAAATTTGTTTTGTATTCTTGACGTATAATACAATAGTTACAAAAACTTATCTTTATAACCTTAAAGATAAATTTTTAAAATTTTCTTTTTGAGGAATTTTGGACCATAACCTACATTAAATAACGATGAGATAAACTACACAAAAAGAGACAATATATATGTCACTTTTATCAAAATATAAAAACTAAATTAAATTACGTATAATCTCAACCGGAGATTCGTGTGAATGAGAATTGATATGTACAAAACGTTATGGTACATACATCCACTTTCTTAATTCGATAATACAACTAACGTCATCAAATTCATCTTTTTTTAGTACAATAGAACTTTTGCAAATATTCTAAAATCAATAAACAATACAAAGATTTGTTAAAGTAGAACATAAATTAAGTCTTCAACTAATATGCCATCACTTTTCTATGTATCTTATATTATATTTAGAGCTTGTGCACCTTTGATATTTAAATTAAAATAATACATTATACTCGGATTAACTGGATGGTTGGGCTCCCTCCATGACTTCTCTCTCTGTTGTATATGTACTGGTACATATGAATAACAGAAAAACTACCAAACATGTCAATAACAACTTACAATCTTGGAGAACTATTTATGCAAAGATAAACCAAACATGTCACTAACATCGATATTAATATTAGACCAAAAACAAAAACACGATGAAGCCAATTAACAACACATACATACATGAAAAGAAAATATATTTTTTTGGCTTTGCAACTTTAAAATTTATATAGGGGTGTGTATATTTAGTTTACTTCGTTAGTAAATATCTTAAAGGTAAGAATAATTATATTTAGTTTCCTATTTTAGTAAAGATTTGGAAGGCAATTGAGATATTGTCTAACAAAAAAATTTAGGAAAATATTAAAATTGTATATTTAGTTTTCCAATTAATTTATTTTAGTTTCCTCATTTAGTTAATATTTTAAAGGCAAATGAGATATTTTATTTTAAAGGAAATAAAATTTATATCTAGTTTCTTCGTTTAGTAAATATTTGGAAGACAATTGAGATATTGTCTAACAAAAAAATTTAGAAAAATCTTAAAATTGTATATTTAGTTTCCTCCATTAATAAAGATTTTAAAGTCATTGATATATTTTAGTTTCCTCCATTAGTGAATATTTTAAAGGCAATTGAGATATTTTCGAATTTTTGATTTTAATAATTCAAAAAATTGAGAAAATTAGAAAAATATATCGAAGCGATTTGAGAGGCGCCACCTCACAACCCTCGTCTTCTCCTTTATATAAGTATATATTGATATTGATTTTATTTTGAAGAAAGTTTAGTCGACTATAAGGTAATTAAAATTTTCATTACTGAAGATTTAAAAGATAATTTAGATATTTTATAACTTTTAATATCATTAATTCAAAATTTTGAGAAAATTAGAAAAATACATCAAGACAATTTAAGAGGCGCCTCTCATATCGTCTAGCGCCTCTCATATTGTCTCCATAATATTTTTCTCGATTAAAAAAATGATAAGAAATAAATTAGTAAATAAATTGAATTAATAAAGTAAGTTTAGGAGAATAATCAATACTATTATATAATAGACGAAACATTAAAAGTTTGGTTGGTCGGTATGGTACGTTGTGATTTTACTTAATTGCCTTTAACTGTATTTCGTGTTTTTACTTAATTAACCTTACTTATTTATAGAAATATATATTATTAAATAATAATATTACCTATTTATAATCAATTACATTTTTTTTACCTAAAATACATTATTTTTTTAACAAATTCCCATATTTATTAAATTCATTTTTGTTTCCAAAAATATCATAGGAAACTCTTTACTTATTTATTTTAAAAAGAATTTAAATACTTTTAATTATTAAATTTTAAAACCTCATTTTCCAAAAATATCACGGATATTTATCTTTTTAAACTAAATATATGTTATATTTTTTATTTTTTCTTATTAAAACCCCTCATTTTCCAAAAATATAACGGGCAAACTCTTACTTATTTATTTTAAAATATGTTTTAATGTTTTTAATTAATTAAAAGTATTTAGCTATTTTAAAATGGATACTTATTTTTTTTTAACAAATATAATTAATAAAATATTAAAAATATAATAATAAAATACTAATTAACAATCCGTGCATCGCACGGGTTTTAAGCTAGTAGTATAATATACATGAACTCATACAATGCACGGGATGTTAAAATTGTTGAAATAATAAAAATATTTAAAAATAATCATGTTTCACACTGGTTATAAGTTAATATGTTAAACATATTTTGAAAAACTTCTCTATTATAATTTTTTTTCTTTTTTTTAATAATTACATTACATAGAGTAATAAACATAATTAATTTATTACTACAAAACTTGATTATTATCATTGTTGTGAAACGATGCAGACGGATCAACAATATATCCATATTTCAAAAAAGGGTGCGTTAGTTTAGTTTTAAAGTTATACAACACCAACTCAACTGATGAATACGATTCTTCGGTTGATAATAAGTAATTTTACTTAATTATTTTTATTTATTTTTAAAAAAATATTATTAAATAATAATTTTATTTAGAATTAATTACTTTTTCAGCTAAAATGCATTATTTTTTCTAATTTATTTTAACAAAATCCCCTTTTTTTCTAGAAAAATAATCGGCAATTACCTTTTTCAACTAAAGCATGTTACTTTTTCTATTTTCCCTTAACACCTCATTTTCCAAAAATATCACGGAAAAACTCTTGCTTATTTATTTTAAAACTATTTTAATACTTATAATTACGGGCAATTATCTTTTTCAACATAAACATGTTACTTTTTCTATTTTTCTTTTCTAAAACCCCTCCTTTTCAAAAAATATCACGGACAAATCGTTTCTTATTTACTTTTAAAACTATTTTAATATTTTTAATTATTTGAAAAAGTTTAACACGCCTACTTAATTTTTTCTAAAAAATGCAATTAATAAAATATTAAAACGTAAATAATAAAAATAATAATCATTAAAAATAATTTATGAATCGGATTTTAAGCTAGTACATATAAAAAGGAGTTCTTAATAAACACAAGCGACATGAAGGCTGAAATTTTTTCTTGAACTCGAACACAGTTTAATCAGAAAAAATCAACAAATAAAAATTTAAATGACAAATTAAAAACTTAAACTTCTGCTATAAAGGCTCTTGTTCCAGACATTTGTAAGAAAAAGTATCAAATACATGTTGACTATCTTGAATTTGAACATGTGATTGGTTTTCATAACCTTTTGACCAGGTAGCAATATGCAAAATAATTTAACAAAAGAAAAAGTGAAAGCCTAACGTGCACCTGATTGCACCTGATTGGATATTCAATCTATTATCAGTTGCTGGCCCATATTCAAGATTATGAAATGGAAAAAAAAAATTACTCGGGAGTGTAGTATCTTGATAATATATATGGTAGTTGTAATAAGATAAGTGGTCAGCAGATTTTTTACCTTCTACAATATTAAGAAATATGCAATTAAACATTCAACAATTTAATTTTAAAAAAAAAACTATATTTATTTAATGAGGGTCAAAAATTGAAAAAAAATGAACATGTAACTAATAATACTTTTAAAGAATTAACAAATACTGCAATACATGAACTGATGAACTGCTTAGGTTAGATTTTAGAAAACATTAGTGAGATATCAAAACTTTAAAATCACCAATAATAAAAAAACTGATTAAAATCATTCAAGTATGATAAAATAATATCATTCATCGATTTAATGAGTGATAGTTTGCCAAAGTTTGATGAGAAAAAGATCACGATCATTAGTTTCATGCCTGATGATGAGGTGCCATCACCCGACCACTTCCATTGATCATCAATTTGAAGTTGCATCATGGTGCATATTGAATTGTTGATCTTGCCCTACAAAACAAAAGAAATAAAAATATTAATAAATCAGGTAAGTACATGGAGATAAATTAACATAATTAAAAATCGCATGAGTTCTTGAGAAAGATAATAGTATTGGTGTTCTCGTAACTCATAAAACTTTTATTTCCTCTGTATATATAGTTTTTTTTTATTATAGAATTTGATTTGATTTTATAGAATTTAATTAAAAAAATTAAATTCTAAATAGAATTGACTTTTAGATATCTATTGTCTTTCCTATAAATTCGGATGTAAATAAGGAAATTCAATTTTATTGAATTAAAATTGAGAAGTTCTAAAAATAAGATAAATATTTTCTGGACGCTCTGAGAGTTTTAAAGATATAATATAATATAAAATTTGATTAGATGTATCATTTTTCGATGACTTATCTTCTATAAGTATTTTTTTTCTATCTATTTGGAGTTATAAAAGTAAATTCAAATTTCTGGTATAATTTCTCGACGACTTATCTTTTATAAGTATTATTTTTGTTATAAAAGGAAATTTAAATTTCTAGATGTTATAAAAGTAAATTCAAAATTCTAATTTAAAATAGAGGAGTTCTAGAAAAATAAAAAAATATGATCAAATATAAATTAGAGGTTATACTTACCTTTTATACAATAAGGAAGTTGTAATAATTTTCTAAATCAAAAAAAGTTTTATCAAGTCCTACAAATTCGAAAATAATAAGGAAGTTGTAATAATTTTCTAAATCAAAGAAAATTCTATCAAGTCCTACAAATTCGAAAATAATAAGGAAGTTGTAATAATTTTCTAAATCAAAGAAAATTCAATCAAGTCCTACAAATTCGAAAATAATAAAGAAGTTGTAATAATTTTCTAAATCAAAGAAAGTTCTATCAAATCCTACAAATTCGAAAATAATAAGGTAGTTGTAATTATTAAAATTAAAAAGTGTGAAAAATTGAGAAAATTAGAAAAATAGAATGGAGCGATTCTAGAGGCGATAACTCACCGCCCCCGTGTTCTCCTTTATATTGATTGATTGTAGTTTTTGTGGATAACAGGTGGATTTTATTGGTTAATGGATGAACTTCATTGCAAAAAAAAAAAGAAAAAAAGAAACTAGTAAATTAGAAATGGGCAAAACTGTACATTGAGATGTCGCAGTAATTTTGAAAAGTTAGTTAAGTCAGCGTCGCGGTTAGGGTAATTTTCCCTTCCTAATCAAATATCCAGGAAGCTCTTCCTCTGTTCGCCCTTCTGATCGTCATCTTTTTTACCGTGCAGTCTTCGGTTCCAAGACAAATTCTTTATTTTTGTACGGTAAAACTTAGTTATTTTAATCCTATAATATCGAATTAACTTTGATGATTAGGGTTTCATTTCCATAATTGTTACATATAATGTGTGATTTAAACTCTTTGATTCATTATCCAAACCTTTGCAGTGTGTGCATGTGCAAATTTGATAGTGATCGCACAAATGTTGATGACATATTCATGCATTTTTTGTTTTTGATTTCCTTGATCAGGTTTTTAGTTAGGTTTCGGTGGCATGATAACGGAAATAGTGAATTTCATAGTTAAGGTCATCGTGTAAAGTGTAACGATATGCTTAATTGTCCCAACAGGGTATCTATAATAGTAAGTGGTTAATGTGAAGGACTTAAAATACGGTGCGTCTACGAAAACAGACTAGCCTTTACATTTGTAGGGGTAGGGAATAAAGTCTACGTACATCTCAAACCTACTTAGGAGTGAGAGATATTGTATATTAGGATTGATTTGGCGCCTCTCCATTGTTCGGTGTGAATTAAGGATGTTGCCCTAAAATGAAACCGTCAATTCCCACTTACTCCTAAATAATAAAGTTTTGTGCTGGTTGTATATACACTGCAAGAAAAAAGGCATGTTTATAGTTGTGATATGTTTTTTTTTGCTAACCTTATAGTTGTGATATGTTTGCATATCCTCTAAAATTCTTTTTACTTTTAGGTCACTGGCTCACTGCTGTGTTCAATTACCAGGGTACAATTTTCTATACTCCATGGGAGGTTGCTTAACCAAGGTAATTTGTAATTATGAAAATTACATATAAGATGGTTAGGAAATTATGATCCACTTTTTTAAACGTAATTTTAGTTATATTTTATAAAGGATGGAGGAAGTTGATGACAGCAAAGCTATTTAAATTCATGATCAAAGAGCTTAATTAGTTACAAACCATAGTTCATAAAGATTAAGGAACTTAGGAATTAATGTGAAAGTGCACAAGATCTTCTTCATGCTTATGAGCTTAGCCCTGTTTTGTGAAGTGCAGTCATGCCTTCATCTGATGCTCTTCTTGATTACCATCCGCTTTCTCTTTTGCACTAGCTGCTAGAACCACAGCCTGATCATGATAATCTGCAGCCTCCTGTGTAGATGACTTAACCATATCAGAGCTAGAATAGCCTGCAGTCTCTCGTGTGGAGAACTTGCTCAGAGAAGAACGGACATCAATGTCCTCTAGAGTCTAGACCATCTATCGAAACAGATCAACCTAGGAAAGTGGACGATTCAAACAGCATAGATCATATTTGTTGGCTTGAAACCTCTAACCATCTTATAGCAGCTATGGATATCCTCAACCTAGGGTCTAGGGATGATCATTCTTGAGTTTTTTTGTATCTCCTCCTCTTCATTTTCTTCCTTGATCCGGCTTTGCATCAGTTGTGCAATTTCTAACTGATGCTTGTATATCCTCATCTCCCTTTCAGTTTATTGCTCTAGCTCAATAACTGACATTGTGGCAAAACCAAAGTTTATGTTGTCTAGTTATTTCTGTATCAGAAACATGACATGTATTAAAGGTTTTTATGGCGTAGTTCTCGTATGCATTTAGATTATACATGGCAGTATTGTGTACAGTATACATATATATATGTTTATTGCAACAAACAGAAAGCAAATTATGCCTCACTTTTGACCTCTGGCCTTCCTTATTTTATTTGTATTAGTAACTAACTTGTTAACAACAATTTCTGGTCATGATCATTATGTCATATGTTCTTCCATTTTGTCCATTTGATAGACTTTCAAAAAAAGTGTTCAGAAGGTTCCTACGCAAAGGCTTGGAGGACAAGACGTAACGACCATAACTACCATCAATCAATGGGAAGAAAAGTTATCAGAATCAAAAAGGGATAATAAGATAGTAAGTAAAAATGATTTTTTTTTTGTTTTTTGCCTTATATATGTATTCTCAAGTAGTTATGAGTATTCAAAATCCCCATATTGAATATATAAGTGTTGTTAGTTGCGCAACGTATGTGTTATAACTTGCAACATGTTCCTGACAAGTAGGAGTTGTATACTGTAAATTCGCAAAAAAAAAAAAAAGAATTGTCTACTGTTCTATCAATGTCATTAGTAGTAGCCCTAATAATCTAAGGTGTTTGCTACAAATTCTATATGGCACATTTTAATTTTTTTTCTTTTCACCAAAATAATAGATGGTGGTAAGTTTTGGTGCATCATGGTGCGGTCCTTGTAAAGCAATATTACCAGTTTTTACAGAACTTGCCGACAAATATCCCTCTTTAATGTTCTTAACGGTGGACGTTGACGGACTAGCTGTAAGTGTTATTACTGACCTGCTAGTATTTCACTTTTTTCCCATAAAAAATGTGCAATTCAACTCTGATTGGAGTAGTACATACTGAAAAAATAAATTGATATATGAGATTGTGAATTTTTCTACCTACACACAACTTCATTTTAGCAAAATTTTGCCGTTTATGATCTTGGTGTTATGCTCCATTGCAGGAGTTCAGTACATCTTGGGATATCAAAGCCACCCCTACTTTTTTCTTCCTGAAAAATGGACGAGAAGTTGATAAACTTGTGGGGGCAAACAAGGAAGAGCTCCAAAGGAAGGTAGCAGGTGTTGCCAATTCTCAGACCAAGTTGATATAATTCTCTGTATTTAATCAATGTAACTATCGTAAAAATAGATATACTCGCCACTGTTTGGAAATGAGGAAAAAGCTTTAGATTCAACAAATTAAGGGAACAGGACACTCATTTCCAGGCGAAGGTGAGTATATTCTGGGATCAAGTTGTAGATTAATTGATTAAATGCTTTGAAATGGCAATACAATCTATAAATCTGATAGTTGTTTTTTATTTGAAGAGTTAGTCAATGTGATTTTAAACTTTTTACAACATGCTTCTGGCCCTCGAGCAAATGTTGATAAATTCCTAAGAGTCAATTTTTTTTTAAAAATGTACATTTCACGATATTATTAGTGTGTTCTATACACCAGATTATATTACATGTTATGATTTTGTTGTTTTTACTTTTTTTAATGGCTTGCAATCAAGATGCTTAATTTGGGATATTGTCACAAAAATATTAACTTCATATACTGGAAAATTGACTCAGAAATTTTATGATTTTTAAAGAATTTAAGTAAAGGAGATACAAAGATCAGTAAAAAAAAAAAAAAAAAAAAAAGATCAGTTCATTTTCAATGATCTAAGAATGCATAATTATTTGTGAACTCAATGGAGATAACTCTCATGTAGTAACGAGAGAGGGGGAAGGGTAATTTAATTACACAGCAGCAAGAGATGTTGCAGCCTTGATAAGCAAACCAAATAGAAGAAATGGGGTGGAGAAAAAAGGGCTGTGATCACTCTCCAATTCATTTACCTCTGATGGCGGCCATCTCTTAATCATCGCATCTTGTTGTTCTGGTTTAATCACTCTATCCTCAGTTGTTCTGATGTATATGCGAGGTACGTTATCAGTCATGTTCTTATCTTCCTCTTTAAATTTGGCAGATAGTAATGCTTGAATTGGCGCTGGTCTTAATAGCATTGCAGCTAATGTCGAGTCCTGAATACCAATTACAAATATCATTGCATGAAACCTGATATATGTGTCTTGATACTTGCAGCATATTCTTTATGTTTATTACATCTATAAAGTTGCTTATTAATATTTTTTACTTGCCTCAATTGGACTCGTATGATAAATGATTTTGCGTTGTAAATCTTTCTTCACCACAGCACTGGTAGGAGGTTGATCTTGCCCCAGTCCGAACTCAAAGTCATATGCATCACCGAAATCTGATAAATCTGGTACTCCCTGTTTAGAATTCGAATAATTTTATATAATTGTATCTTGTTATAATATAAATGAAGTGACATATGTTCTTATCTACCATTCCGGTTAATTTGACATATATAACAAGTTTGCTAAGTAGATATCTACAAAGAGAAAGAAAAGAGACGAGCAATATATATTATCATGGTATCTCCACCCAAGAGTCAAGTGCATGTTTGTAGTTGACATTATCTTTAATATATAAGGAAATCGGAAAGTTAATTCCACTACAAAGCTTGAGTGAACCTCACTATCATCTCAAGGTTAATCTCTTTGATCTTTTTTGTAAATATGTAGAAGTCAAAGGAAGGGTTTAAAAGTTTACAGACAAGAGGCATATTGTAAGTGGATTATTGTTATGTGCTATAGATCCACTTTCCTTTAACATTTGTCAGATCAATGATTCTGTAATTATATAGGACTTGGTTAAGTTTAGAGACAGATATATAGTTCTCAAGAAATAAAATTAGCAAAGAATGGTGTCTGGTGGGCGAGTAGATATTAATTCGTTTTCGATGGTAGGAAGTCTAGACGTGTAAAAAAGACTAAATTTAGACATGAGATTATAGAATACAGGAACAACAGAAGACAAATATATGAAGCAAAGCAGGAGAGGGGCAGAATAAATGGGTATCCAGCTGGTAAGGTTGACTATGAAATAGTAATAATTCATAAACAGATTCAACCCATATTTCATACAGAAGCATTTTTCCTATTAATTTTTTTCTATTTTATTTCTATCATCTACATAGGTTCATCAGGATAGGGTTCAAATAGAGCCAAATGTACGCACTAATTCTTCAACTACGAGTAATAAGAGAGTTATCGATGAAAATTCTTGAGCAGGGATGACCCGTACCCATGTGAGGAATACTTGTCCTTTCCCCACATCACCCCTTTTACTCTTTCATCTCTAATATCCATCTACCAGACACTATCTAATAAATTAATTTTACCAGAAAGAAATGTATTTGAGGGCTTCAAATTGTTATGAGGTCAGCCATTCTGAAACTTCAGACTCCCATAGTTTCAACAAGTGAGTGATTCTAATTGGGATGTGACTGAAAAGTAAAAAAAAAAACAAACAAACTCACATCTTTAAGGTCTTGGGGAGTCGCAAGGCCTTCTTGGAGCATGGTAGCACCAACATAAACCGCAAGACTAATTTTCTTTGCAAATTTTTGAGTTGCTAAAGTCACACTCAGTCCTCCAGCACTGTGGCCTACTAGTATAACCTGAGTGATCATCCTCATTATTAGATATGTAAAATTTTTACATTTTCAAAATTATTAGTAGAGAGTGGATGGTTTATAATCTGAATAACCTGATCATTTTCCGGCAAGGCAGACATGAAGTCCATAAGTGGCTTGTTGTATTCTTCAAACGAAAGAATCTTGTTGGCATCAGATTGATCGATGCCAGCACTTTTAAGGTCAATACAAGACACTTTGTAACCCGAATTTTCCATGAGACTTCTGATCTTGTACCAGCACCATCCCCCTCCACTTAGTCCATGTATTAGCACAAAGTGTGGCTGCATTCCTGCTATATCTGCTTTCATCTCTTCTATGCTTTCTGTGATCACTCTCTTTCTCTGTTACTATATCTTATAAATTACGTACTAGAGAAGTAGAGATGGTTGATTTTATATATGCAAAAAAACATATATGCGTGCGAGCGTGTGAGAGTACGCAATTATAAAAATATTCCAGCCTTGGAGGGGGTCACTGGTGGCAGGGAATAGTCGTGGGCGTTATCGTTTATGCACTTAGGTTGGTAGTTGTAACTTGAAACATATGTAGTGTCTCTATGAAACAGTAATTTTTATCGTATTTTTACCGTGAAAACAATCTCTTTACTAAATTAAGATAAACCTCTCGTCGTGCTGATGTTGGAGTATTGTGCACAAAGTCGGACGACCACTTTTAGATATCTACAAACGGACATGCCATGCTTCTTACTTTTCAAATGGACAGCTCATAGTAGTAACGGATAGACGACATACTGAAAAAATCCAAAACAAAAGGCCAACAAAAACTTGGTAGAATGATGTGATTAATTGTTTGCTTATCAACTAAAAATTGATTTTTAACTAATAATTGTCGGGTGGTGACAGTTACTTGTTAATTTTGTATTAGAAACTTGTTTAAATAAATAAAGTTGCAGGCCGACAATATCCTCTCATTTTTCTGAGATATTCATTTTCTGACTGTAAATGCTGTTACATTGCTAGCTGTTTCCTCTCATTTGTCCAAAAAAAATTAAAAATATATCATGTGACTATGTATATCCTCTCATTCCAAGTCGCACTTCAGGGCCGGGTTATACGAATCGGTCTTAAATTAAATTTCGTATCCAAAAATATTGAGATCTCTCCAAACACATATACATGTTAAATTTAGTACTAAATATAGGATTCGGAATTTAATATTTGCTACTGTAAATATTCCTTATAGAATTCCAAGTTCAACATTAGTCATACATACAACAAAACTCTGTAAAAATTTTGTAAGTTCGTAAACACATTATAAGGAATCACAACTCATATTTCGTATTCATTATTATCTATCCAACTTATTTATCCTGCCTGTATAGGACCACTGTGTAGGTGGTAAATTGGTTAAATCCAATTTTGTCCCCATAGTAGACTATATGTATCTATTCTGGTAGGAGAAAGACAACTACAAGATTTAGCAAACAAAAACTACAAGTTTGATGAAATAAATGCAGAAAAATTTTATATTGCATTTAGTTATCACGGTATCAGGTGACAGATCAGAGGCATCCACAAAAGGGAGTCGAACTCGTGACCCCCGTCGACCAAAACTCTGATACCATGTTGAGTAATCAGCTCATCTAAAACCTTAATGTGTTAGAGAAGGCCCCAAATAGATCTTATGCTATATTTCAACACTTCAGGGTCAAGTTATACGATTCGGTCTTCAATTAAATTTCGTATTCAAAAAATATGAGATCTCTCCGAACACATAGTAAATACATATTAAATTTAGGATTCGGAATTTAATACTCTTTCCGTTTTAAAATAGTTGACATGTTTTGACTTTGAATTGTCAAATTGACCAAAAATTACAAATGATTTAGTTACAATTCTTAAAAACTTTAAAATACATTTGAAAGTATATTGTACATAATTTTCAATCACATAAGTTCCTTAATTTTTTTTAATTATACATTTTTATATAAATTTCAGTAAAAATTTAATCAATTTAATCAATTTAACCACTTAAAGTCAAAACAAGATTATTATTTTAAAACAGATTGAGCATGTATTACCGTAAATATTCCATTTAAAATTCCAAGTCCAAAAGTAGTCATATAACAAAACTCTGTAAAAATTTTGTAAGTTTGCAAACACATTATAAAGGAGCATTATATATGTTCGTTTTGAAAAAATTATTTGTCCCAACTTACGTGTCCCTCTCTTCTTTCAATACTAATTTAAATGTAATTTTACAAAATTATCCCTACATTTATAGCTTTTAAGATTTGACTTTTTTCACACTTAACTCTATTCTAATTTTTTAATGTATTAATTAAGGGTATAAGTCCAATCAACTATTTTTTTAATATGTATGATTTTTTCAAAAAGAACACGTAAAATAGGACGGATTGAGTATTAAATTATTCAACTTATTTATCCTACCTGTATAGGACCACAGTGTTAGGTGGTAAATTGGTTAAATCCCCATAGTAGACTATATGTATCTAGAGAAAGACAACTACAAGTTTGATGAAATAAATGCAGTGAAATTTAAGATTGCATTTAGTTATCACAAAGTTTGATGTAATAAATTCATTCCTCTGCCAAATATTCATTGTAGAATTGTTGCATTGGTCCTCTATGATTTTACTCAAATTTTTAAATAATATTACATTTTCTATATCATCCTTAGTTAACTACCTAATATTAGAAGAATTTTATATAAATTTACATAGTTAAAATTTTTTAAAATTTTCACCCTAAATAATAAATAATCTAGATTTTGGAAATCGGAAAAAATATAAAAATTATCAACAATGTGGTGTGGTCGATAAATGTGTGGCACAGCAGTACAGAATAGAAAAGAGGGGGCAACGTGTACGAGTGCTGAGCATAGATATTGTCGGATAAAGTGGTCTGAGCAGTTCTTTTCCAAGAAAAAGAATTCAGTAACACCAACGAAAGTGAAATAGTACTACTACAAAACATTGGAAATTGGGCCCTCAATGATTCCAGATTCGTGTAGGCTTATAGGAGTGAGATAGGTCTGTAATTTGAGCTGAGTTTTTCTGAGCTTGGCTCGGGCCCGGTTCGATTAGTTTGGCTCGAAAATTTTATCGCGTTCGAACTCAAACAAATTTTTGGGTTCGATTAAAAACTCGAGCCGAGCCGAGTTTTTGTGAGCTCGATTCGAGCTCGGCTCGATTAGCTCGAACTCGGCTCGTTCTCGAGCTCGATTATATTTTTATAATCATTTATTATTTTTTATTAATATTTGTAATGTTATTTAATAAAAAAAACTTTTGTACAATAATTTTTTTTTATATATATATTATCACTTGGACACCTATAACATAAATTTTATTTATATTTTTTATGTTTTTAATATTTTTATTAATAATTTGATATTATTTTCATATATTATACTAGCTTAAAACCCGTGCGATGCACGGATTGTTAATTGTTATTTTATTATTATTTTAATATTTTATTATTTGTAATTGTGCAAAAAATAAGTAGGCATCTTAAAATAGCTAAACATTTTTAATTAATTAAAAACATTAAAACAGATTTTAAAATAAATAAGTATGTGTTTGCCCGTTATATTTTTGGAATTGAGGGGTTTTAGTAAGAAAAAATAAAAAATGTAACATATATTTAGTTTAAAAAGTTCAATGTCTGTGATATTTTTGGAAAATGAGGTTTTAAAAATTAATAATTAAAAGTATTTAAATATGTTTTAAAATAAATAAGTAAAAGGTTTCATGTGATATTTTTGGAAAAAGAATGGATTTTAGTGAGAAAAATAAAAAAAGTAAATTGTAAAAGGCAATTTCCCGTGATATATTTAGAAAAGGAGTGACTTTGTTCGAAAAAATATATAATGTGTTTTAGCTGAAAAAATAATTGGTTATAAATAGGTATTTGATTATTTATATTTTAATAGTTTTAGGAATTGCATTTGTTAAGAAAAATAAGTAGATATGTTAAAATAGGTAAACTTTTAAAAATAATTATAATATTAAAATAGATTTAAAAATAAATAACTAAATGTTTGTCCATGATATTTTTGGAAAAAGAGAGATTTTAGTAAGGAAAAATAGAAAAACTAACATGTTTTAGTTAAAAAAGGTAACTGCCCGTGATATATTTGAAAAAGCAGGGGAATTTGTTAGAAAAATAGAAAAATTAATGTATTTTAGGTGAAAAATGTAATTGGTTATAAATAGGTAATATTATTATTTAATAATATATTTCTATAAATAAGAAAGGTTAATTAAGTAAAAACTAATTAAGGGCAATTAAGTAAAATCACAACGTAACATACCGACCAACCAAATTAAGGGCAATTAAGTAAAATCACAACGTAACATCCGACCAACCAAACTTTTAATGTTTCGTCTATTATATAATAGTATTGATATGTAATATGTTATTATATTTATTAATAACTTGAGATGACTTTTGCAGGATGCACATAAATCATGTGAATGAATATATCAATCAATTAAGATCAATTTCTAATTTTACAATAATATACTATAAGTTTAATACTCTATCGAAATTAGACCAAGTCATCAATACGGTAAAGTCGTAGTATCATAGTTTATTATATTTTTATGACTTAATTGCACAAAAATGGTCTGAGTTATAATTTTTTTGTACGAAGATGGCTAATTTATAATAATAGGCATCCGCATGACTCAAGTTTAATTTTTTAAACACCTGATCGCATTCCGTTACTTTTCTCTAACAGACGTTACTTTTCTAGGTGTAATTTCGGAAAACAATGATTTTAACAGCTAATTTGCATCAAACTGAACTCTCTCTTTGTATGTATATAGTAACATGTATAATCCAACCTCTTAACTATATATTTGCAGAAGAACAGATTAAGAAAAACTTATCTTAATTTCTTTTGTGGAGCAAAATATGGGAGCTGCCACTGCCGTTTTATTTTGTTCCTTTCTGTATGCTTCATTTTTTTTTTCTTGAAAAGACCATGCTTCATTGTTTTGCTTCCTATCTTTGTTCTTGAGATTAAGGATAAATTGTGTTTATTTACCATACATATGATGTATTAATAGAAACCCAGAGAACTGAAGCAGATTTTTTTTGCCTTGTTTTATCACTAGCTTAAACCCATAGTAGATACTTCTTTTATTACTTACTGTTCATATAGTAAAACTATACTACTTTCTTTTTTGTTTTTAACCCACTTGCTTCTTTAAGTATAATTAGGAGCGTCCAATTTTGTTCTTGAATGTTAGTATTTGGTTATATATGTCAAAACATATATTTATATATACACAGCTCAAATTGGGGTAACTTAGTTATCGAATTACTGTTTTCCAAAATTACTCCTTGAAAAGTAACTTCTGTTATAGAGAATTAACGGAACGCAATCGGGTATTAAAAAAATAAATTTGAGTCATGCCCTATTATTATAGGTTGGCCAATTTCATGCAAAAAATAAAATAACTCAGGCCATCTTCCTGCAATTAAGTCTATTTTTATTTAATTAAAAATATAATTTATGTAATTACGAATGATTTAGTGACTTAGTGTATATTATGTATATTTGTTTTAGAAAAGTAATTAAATTGAAATTATTCCTCGAACAAAAGTAATAAGATTCACATATTATTATTGTTATAATATATTTAAGATATATCATTTATAACAATATTGAGACAAATAATGAAATATGTGCTAGAATATGTCTTGAATCAATAATTGACCGTTATGATATGGAAATAATTCCTACAAGAAAGAATCTAGAATTAATCTTTATTCACCGTCAAGGATAAGACTTATCCCCAGCCGCCTAGAGAGTGCTATATAAACTCTTTAGGGCATAACTTATCTGTATGTTGTAATCTGTATCCTCAAGATCAATAAAACTTTTCTCTTCTGCTTATTTGTGTTCTTTCTTTACGTCTATTATAATCTTTCTTGCTTCCGTTATAACAAACTGGTATTAGAGTCTGGTTCTATTTCTAGGGTTTGAGTTTCGGTGAGAAAGATGCAGTCTGGTGGTATTAACGTGAAAGTTGACAAATTTACTAGGAGGAATAGTTTCAGTATATGGCAAATCAAGATGTGTGCCTTGTTAAAGCAACAGGGGTTCTGGGCGCCGTTGAAAAAGAAATCGACGGATCCGCAAAGCGCTGAGATGGTCAGTCTAGAAGAAGAGGCACACTCAAAAATTTTATTGTGACTTGCAGATGATATTATTACTGAAATCGCGGAGAAGGATACCGCGTCTGGTTTGTGGTTGAAGCTTGATATTATATGGCTCGAGTTCGACTTGATTATATATATAAATTATATCTAAATACTAAATATTTATATAAATGATATTAATAATATTTAAAAATTAAAAATAATAAAGGCTCGATTAGGCTCGCGAACCTTACGAGCCGAGTACTTTGAAGCTCAAGCTCGACTCGGTAGGATATTCGAATAGCTCGAGCTCAGCTCG
The DNA here is from genome assembly GCA_030848705.1 of Heracleum sosnowskyi. Taxonomy (NCBI): domain Eukaryota; kingdom Viridiplantae; phylum Streptophyta; class Magnoliopsida; order Apiales; family Apiaceae; genus Heracleum; species Heracleum sosnowskyi. The sequence goes on from CM061236.1 coordinate 139,936,099, forward strand.
ATTATTACCGAGTCGAATTCAAATATTTTACTAGCCGAGCTCGAGTAGCTCACGAACTGTTTGACTTATTTACACTCCCACTCATCACCAATTGTTTCACATAATTAGTACTTACTAGCCCTATTATTAAGTACTAGCTTATAGCCCGTGCTATGCACGGTTACTTAAATTTTATTTATAATTATTTTGTTTATAATTATATTTTAATTACCCATGGAACACACGATTGTTTTTTTAATATTTATAATTATATTTATTTATGAATATTTTAATATTTAAAAGTTATTAGTTTACATGATTAAATTATTGTTAAAAAAGATTTAGCCAAAAAATATTATAGTTAAAAATTTGATATTTATTATATTTTACACGCTCAATTTAATATTTGTTTATATTGAGTTATAAAAGTTAGATTTGGCGAATTTTACGGTCCACATAAAATTCACAAAATAATCTTTAATTTAGTTGTGGTTTAATAGTTTTTTTTCAATTAAAAACTATTCTAAAACTAAAAAGAGAATAAAGTGACGAAATTTAATATTGAGAATTCTATTCGATTTAGGAAATCTACTTATATGTAGTTTAGATTATTAGAATACCCTTTATTAACCAAATACAGTTTTTAATGTTAAATCTAACGGTTTTCACCTATCTATTTAAGATTAAACGATTTTTATTATTTTGATATTAAATGGGTTTCCTTATTTAATTACAACTATTTTTATGTTTTAACTTTTTGGAAAATCCAATCCTAATATAATATCTTTTAACTTATATCATTTTTAGATAATAACTTCTTTTTATATGATATAATCTTGATCGTCTATTTTTAAAAGTGTTGGATCTAACGGTTGTTTTGGCGGTATTTATGACCAAACTACCAGGATAACATCATTAATTTTTTTAATATTTTTTTTAATATTTAATTTTTTAAATATTTATTACTAAAATATAATATACTCTTTTTTGTAATATGTTAATGATGCGGGAACTTTGAACTTTTGAGAAAATAAATTATCAATTAAAATATAATTTTTTTTGTAATAGTTCTTCTTTTAAAGTAGTACACCGTGACGATCAAAATTCTGTATAAAATTCATTTTTTTATAGTATATCCCGTAAAAATCTATGTTATTATATTAAATACTAAATAATGAAAGATTTCTTATAAGTGTGGTCGCTTGATCACTCAATTCATAATCGTTGGATCTTTCAAATTAAATTGTTGAGAAACGTTAGATATAACAGTAAAATTATCACGTAGAATGATCTAAGGTTTGAATCTACCAACAACATATTAAAATTTACAGGGTCTTTTTGAAAAATAAGAATTTTTTTCATTTTTTTTCTTGTAGACATGGATTATTTGATAATATTTTTATAAAATACGATTTTTTAAAAAGGTACTATACTAATTGATTAACAAACTTTTAAAGTTTCGAATTTAATAATTTACAATGTATATAGGTTAAAAAAGTTAGGCATCTTCTGTAGCTGAGTCTAAAATTTCAAAATACGTTTTTTTAAATATGAATATAGTCCTGCTAACAATGAAATTAGGTCTCTATGAGTTCTTATAAAACAAAATCACCATTTGCGTATAATTTATTATTTAATAATAAACAATATTTAATTAGTTATGATATAAAATTTAATAAAATAAGATAAAAAATATGCACAATTTTATAAAATTTTATCCTCGTATTATTATATTCTTTGTTGATTTGAATTTTTCTTAGATTGATTTGAATTTTTGAACATAGATTTCTAAATTTAAAATAGTTAGAAAAAAGTAATTAAATTGACATTAAAATAATGATGACGTAATAATTATTATTAGAATTTAAATACCCACTTTACTAATTTGGGCTTTATCTTGTGTTTTAAAAATTATATTTTGACGATTTTACACCCCACATTAAAATAACTAAATTATTTTTAATTAAAAGATGGCTTAACAATTTTTATCTAACTGGAATTGTCCATGAAAGAGAAAAGAAAATCACGAATTTTTTACATAGAGAATTATATTCAATATAGAAAACTTATTTATATTTGGCATATTTGGTTTAAATTATCAAAATACACTTTTTAGAATTTAAATATAATCTTATTACTAATAAAATACACTTTTTTAATATTTGATCTAACTATTTTCATTTATCTAGTTAAGATCTAATGGTCCTTATTAGTTTGGTTGTCCAAGACCGTACGATCAAAATTTTGGATAAGATCTTATTATATATAATGATTTAATATAATAAGGATATCGAGAATATACTGATATAAGTATATTACTAACTGCTTTTATTTTTAATGTTTCGGTTTTATTTACAGTGTATATAAAATTTTAAAATACATTATTACTTAAAAATTATTTAATAGAATAAAAATTATGTTATGATTATATAAAATTTTATTCTCATATCATTATATTCTTTATCGATTTGAATTTGTTCTTAATTAATTTTAATACTTTATTGAAAGAAACATAAAATTTCTATATTTAAAACAATTAGACAATTAGTGGGAAAATAAATAAATTGGTTCTACAAAAATTAAAAAAAATTATTAAAATTTAGATACTCACTTTACTATTTGAGTTCTATCCTGAGTTTTAGAAATTGAATTTTGACGATTTTACAACTCATGCGAAACTAACGAAATTATCTTTAATTTAATGATGGTTTAATAATTATTATCTAACTTGACCTGTTGACCTACCCATAAACCGAAAATAAAAGATGGTTAAGAATTTTTACATAAAAAATTCAATTCAATATAGAAAACCAATTTATAATTGGTTTAAATTATCAAAACACACTTCTTAATATTTAAATATAATCCTACCTTTAATCAAATACACATTTTAATATAAGTATAATATTCAAAATTATCGTTTATGAATATGAAACCCTCAATATTTTAATAATATTTTGATATTATCCTTTTATGTTTGTTATATGTAAAATAACATAATTATAATTTGGATTAATCAAATTGTTATGTTCCTTCAGAAAAAAAAGTGTTTAAATTTATTTATGTACAGGAGTTCTCGTAAGTCTCTGTAGGTTCACGTGTATCATTGTTAGTACATCAGCATTATATTGATAATTTTTAATATTGTAATCAATATGAATTGTTATCTTGATATTTGGTTTAACAATTATTATCTAATTGGAACTATACATAAATTCAAGAGAAAAGATATTTAAGAATTTTTACATAGAAAAATTTTAAATTATCAAAATACACTTTTTAGTATTTAAATATAATTCTATTATTAATCATATACACTTTTTAATATTAGATCTAACAATTCTCATCGATCTATTTAAGATCTAACTGTAATTATTAATCTGGTCGTATAGTGATCGTACACGAACCAGATCGATTTTAATTTTTTCTTAAATTGATTTTAATATTTTATTGAAATAAAAATAGAATTTATAAATTTAAAAAAATTAGGAAAAAAATTTAATTGGTGCTACAATAAAAAAAATATTTATTAAAATTTAGATAATCACTTTATTGTTTGGGCTCTATCTTGAGTTTTAGACAACAGATTTTAACGATTTTACAGCCAATGCGAAGCTAACAAAATTATCTTTAATTTAATGATGATTTAATAATTATTATCTAACTGGAACTATCCATAAACTAAATAGAAAAGATAATTACGATTTTTTACATAAAGATTCTTATTCAATATAGAAAACCTATTTATAATTGGTTTAAATTATCAAAATACATATTTTAGTATTTAAATACTATCCTATTATTAATCAAATACAATTTTTAATATTATATCTAACGGTCCTCATCTATTTGAATATTTATAGTTTTATAATCCAACAGATCATATACTTTTGGTAGGACAGTGACCAACCAAAGTTTTGGATAAGATCTCCCTTACGCTTATTATATATAAACTGGCTTATAGCCCGTGCGATGCATAGTTACTTAAATTTTATTTATAATTATTCTGTTTATAATTATATTTTTATTACGATGCAATACACGATTGTTTTTTTTAATATTTATGAATATTTTAATATTTAAAAGTTATTAGTTTACATGATTAAATTATTGTTAAAAAAGATTTAGCCAAAAAAAATTATAGTTACAAATTTGATATTTATTATATTTTACACACTCAATTTAATATTTGTTTATATTGAGTTATAAAAGTTAGATTTGGCCAATTTTACGGTTCACATGAAATTCACAAAATAATCTTTAATTTAGTTGTGGTTTAATAGTTTTTTTTCAATTAAAAACTATTCTAAAACTAAAAAGAGAATAAAGTGACGAAATTTAATGTTGAGAATTCTATTCGATTTAGGAAATCTACTTAACTTAGATGTAGTTTTGATTATTAGAATAACCTTTATTAACCAAATACATGTTTTAATGTTAAATCTAACGGTTTTCACCTATCTATTTAAGATTAAACGATTTTTATTATTTTGGTTATAAATGGGTTTCCTTATTTAATTACAACTATTTTTATGTTTTAACTTTTTGGAAAATCCAATCCTAATATAATATCTTTTAACTTGTATCATTTTTAGATAATAATTTCTTTTTATATGATATAATCTTGATCATCTATTTTTAAAAGTATTGGATCTAACGGTTGCGAATATTTGGCGGTATTTAGGACCAAATTACCGGGATAACATCATTAATTTTTCTTAATATTTTTTTTTTAATTTTTATTGCTAAAATATAATATACACTTTTTTGTAATATGTTAATGATGCGGGAACTTTGAACTTTTGAGAAAATAAATTATCAATTAAAATATATTTTTTTTGTAATAGTTCTTCTTTTAAAGTAGTACACTATGACGATCAAAATTCTCTATAAAATTCATTTTTTTATAGTATATCCCGTAAATATCTATGTTATTATATTAAAAACTAAATAATGAAAGATTTCTTATAAGTGTGGTCGCTTTGTTTGATCACTCAATCCATAATCGTTAGATCTTTCAAATTAAATTGTTGAGAAACATTAGATATAACAGTAAAATTATCATGTAGAATGATCTAAGATTTGAATCTACCAACAACATATTAAAATTTACAGGGTTTTTTTTGAAATTTGTTTTTGAATTTTTTTTTTCAGACATAGGTTATTTGATAATATTTTTTTGTAAAGTACGATTTTTCAGAAAAGTACTATACTAATTGATTAACAAACTTTTAAAGTTTCGAATTTAATAATTTATAATGTATATAGGTTAAAAAAGTTAGGTCTGTTCTGTAGCTGAGTCTACAATTTTAAAATACTGTTTTTTTAATATGAATATAGTTCTGCTAACAATGAAATTATGTCTCTATGAGTGCTTATAAAACAAAATCACCATTTGCGTATAATTTATTATTTTATAATAAATTATATTTGATTAGTTATGATCTATAACTTAATAAAATAGGATAAAAAATATGAACAATTTTATAAAATTTTATCCTCGTATTATTATATTCTTTGTTGATTTGAATTTTTCTTAGATTGATTTTAATTTTTGAACATAGATTTCTAAATTTAAAATAGTTAGAAAAAAGTAATTAAATTGGCGTTAAAATAATGATGACATAATAATCATTATTAGAATTTAAATACTCACTTTACTGATTTGGGCTTTATCTTGTGTTTTAAAAATCAGATTTTGACGATTTTACACCCTACGTGAAGATAATTAAATTATTTTTAATTAAAAGATGGTTTAACAATTTTTATCTAACTGAAATTGTCCATGGAAGAGAAAAGAAAGTCACGAATTTTTTACATGGAGAATTCTATTCAATATAGAAAACTTATTTATATTTGGTGTATTTGGTTTAAATTATCAAAATACACTTTTTAGAATTTAAATATAATCCTATTATAAATAAAATACACTTTTTTAATATTTGATCAAACGATTTTCATTTATCTAGTTAAGATCTAATAGTTCTTATTAATTTGGTTGTCACGATCAAAATTTTGGATAAATCCCTATTATGCTTATTATATAAAAGAGTTTAATATAATAAGGATATCAAGTACATACTGATTAAGTATCTTTCTAACTGTTTTTACTTTTAATGTTTCGGTTTTATTTATAGTGCATATAAAATTTTAAAATACATTATTACTTTAAAATTATTAAACAGTATAAAAATTATGTTATGATTATATAAAATTTTATTCTCATATTATTATAGTTTTTATCGATTTGAATTTGTTCTTAATTTATTTTAATACTTTATTGAAAGAAAGATAAAATTTCTATATTTAAAAGAATTAGTGGAAAAATAAATAAATTGGTGCTACAATTATAAAAAAATACTTATTAAAATTTAGATACTCACTTTACTATTTGGGTTCTATCCTGAGTTTTAGAAATTGAATTTTGACGATTTTATAACCCATGTGAAACTAACGAAATTATCTTTAATTTAATGATGATTTAATAATTATTATCTAACTTGACCAGTGACCTACCCATAAACCGAAAAGAAAATATGGTTAAGTATTATATTCAAAATTATTGTTTATGAATATGAAACCCTCAATATTTTAATAATATTTTGATATTATCCTTTTATGTTTGTTATATGTAAAATAATATAATTATAATTTGGATTAATCAAATTGTTATGTTCCTTCAGAAAAAAAAATGTTTAAATTTATTCATGTACAGGAGTTCTCCTAAGTCTCTTATAACGCATGGTCCACATCTATCATTGTTATATGATATACATGAGCATTATATATATTGATCATTTTCAATATTGTAATCGATATGAATTGTTATCTGATATTTGGTTTAACAATTATTATCTAACTCGAACTATACATAAATTAAAAAGAAAAGATATTTAAGAATTTTTACATAGAAAAATTTTAAATTATCAAAATACACTTTTTAGTATTTAAATATAATTCTATTATTAATCAGATACACTTTTTAATATTAGATCTAACAATTCTCATCGATCTATTTAAGATCTAACTGTAATAATTAATTTGGTCGTATAGTGGTCGTACACGGACCAGATTGATTTTAATTTTTTCTTAAATTGATTTTAATATTTTATTGAAATAAAAATAGAATTTATAAATTTAAAAGAATTAGGAAAAAAAATAAATTGGTGCTACAATAATAATAAAAAATTATTAAAATTTAGATAATCACTTTACTGTTTGGGCTCTATCTTGAGTTTTAGACAACATATTTTAACAATTTTACAGCCCACGCGAAGCTAACAAAATTATCTTTAATTTAATGATGGTTTAATAATTATTATCTAACTGGAACTATCCATAAACTAAATAGAAAAGATAATTACGATTTTTTACATAAAGATTCATATTCAATATAGAAAACCTATTTATAATTGGTTTAAATTATCAAAATACACCTTTTAGTGTTTAAATACTATCCTATTATTAATCAAATACAATTTTTAATATTATATCTAACGGTCCTCATCTATTTGAATATTTATAGTTTCATAATCCAACGGATCATATACTTTTGGTAGTACAGTGACCAACCAAAGTTTTGGATAAGATCTCCCTTACGCTTATTATATATAAGGAGTTAATTTGTAAATTAATAACGTTATTGTACCTCAAAAAAGATTTCAAAATTTTTACCCAAATAACACAAGATATGTTTTATTATTCGTGAGATCAAAGGGTTCATCTTATTTGTGAACATATAACCAACCATAAATTGATAGGGATTTTGAATTTTTTTTTTTTGAAGATTCTAACATTTCTCTTTTCAAATTATGAAAACAATTTCGAAGATTCTCACTGTTGGAACCAGTTTTCGTCACCAACGTCCGGTCGGATCTGCAAAGAAGAAGAATGCGAGGGTTGGGCCCCCCGATTCACCTCCGGTGTGAGAATCAGTAACTGGTAGCCTAGGTAGGTAAATTGAACGTACAGAGAATATGTGTGTATTGTGAATTGTGTATGAATGAAGAATGAACCTGCCAATTGCTTTTACCCGTTTTCCTATCTCCACGTTTCGGTCATGGACCACCTGTCCCTCGTCTCTTGACCTAGTCGTTCAACCGTTGGTTAAACGGGTTGGACTCTTCAGTCGGCCCAACAATATTCATATATTCGGTCGGCCCAACACTCATTGGATGTGGGCCTCTAACATGTCCCTGGACCCAGAACGAAAAGTATTCGATCAGGGGCCTAATGATCATAATCCATCTTCAAGTAGCTCTCAGGATAAGATTCCCAACAGACCGAACAAGTTGACAGAAGATATCAACAGACGCGTCCACGTCATCATTAGACAGCTATGGTCATAATTACATAGGTGGACTTACAAGTTTCTCCAGACAAATCACAGCCGTGAATTTCAACAGTTTATATATCATCCGTCCATTTTCAAATGACAGTATAAACATCACAGAACCGCCTTTTCTTTACCATTTCTAACTCCTGCCTTGAATTTTAAGAAACTTCCTCTCCCAAATACTCTCACTTTTCCGATTTCCGGCGAGCACAACATAGGGGCACGAGGATCTACATCCAGGAATCAATCAACCTCTTCAACACTCATTAAAAGTAAGTATCTCCTTTTCTACTGTTCTCTTTCGTAAGTTGCATAGATTTTTCTGTTTCGTTTAACATGCTTGTAGTATAGCCTTCCACACATGCTTATACATATATCGCGACTTTAGTGTATTCCCAGCACTTCCTAGGTCACTTTAGTGTTTTACTGGGACCGTTTTAGTGTTTTTAACAATAGACGTGTACCTGGGTATTTCGTTGAAGATAAACACCCTTCGGTCAGCCTTCAAGCTCCTAGAATACCCTTCTGACTTTCTTCTGAACCCCGAAATTCTGCCACTTATACCTATAGGGATTTCCTTCCTTCGAGCCTGGCCCTCTGTACTCGGTTTGGATCATCTAACCAATATTTTGATCGTTCAGTCCTTTAATTCATCCGAGTACAAGGCTAATTTTTGTCCTTTTACGTTCCCTGCAGGCGATGGACCAACCCACAGAATATGGACCCGTATATTCAGCCATGGCGCATTTCGGCGCTTCTAGATTCGCTTCGGCGAATTTAAACTCCGTTATGACAGCAGCCGAAGTCCACAAGATGGCAGAGAAATATGACATTCCCAGCTCTATTTTCCGGACGTACGAAGCAGACGAGACCGACTTGATATATCACACTCCTACGGTGGACGAGGAATTTGGGTCGGTCGCGCTTGGAGTGTCCGAGCGTGCTTTTTTCTGCGGACTTCGCTTTCCGCTTCTCCCCGTCTTAAAGAAACTCTTAAAATACACATCGGTCGCTTTGGGGCAACTTGACCCCAACACTTTCATTCACATTAACACCTTCCAGAACAGGTGTCTAAAGGCTGGCGTAAGACCTCGCTTGTCCCTTCTCCTACATCATTTCGATTTTAGGAAGAATGACAAGAGTATTGGGTTTTACCAGCTGTCTCGCAGAACCGACCGACCGGATTGGGGGGCGACTAATTCTAGCAATCGGGGAACACATGACCACTGGCTTTATATCAGTGGTCACAAACTGGTTAAGTACTCTGTGTGGCGAGAAGTCGACCCAGCCCTCATTACTGTTCCCGAATTAAACAATGAGGATCGGGCAGATTATTCTCGTCTTCACCACCCTCAAGAACCGAACCGCATCCCCTTAGCTGTTAGTAGGGACAAGACCTGGCTTTGTGCCTTATGGGGTACCGGTAACACCAAATTGCTTCTTTATTTACTTCCCTTCATGTTTGTTGATTCCTTAATATTCCTTTCCCTGTTTACTGACTTGAAAATTTGCCCTTTTTGCAGCGTCTACCCGTTCTGACATGATCAAGCGGCTTCAGGCCAAGAATGCCCGGAAACTCGCGGAGATGGCCGCGAGAGAAAACGCCGAGGGCCTCCCTGAGGGTTCCGGCGTGGCTGCTTTTCCAGATGAACATCGGTCGTCTGTGGCCGAGGAGAACATTGTTGATACTACTGTCAATGATGTAGAAATTATCGACGTATCGGACGTCGGGCGGACTTCAGCTCAGAAGCGTCCGCGAGGGGCGGAGGGGGATGCTGTTTTGACCTACCGACCGGAGTGGTCCATAATGACTACCGACAGCTTCGGTGTCCCTGCTCCTGACGCCTCGAACGAGATCAGAGTTGATCTATGTCGGGCCTTCGTCCTTCCCCAGGATCGCCCGGTATACGACAATACTGACGCTCTCGGCGCCTGCTCGGAGTTGATTGGTCACGTTGCTTTGGTAAGTGTTCACTGCCTTGTGCGTAGTTCTTTTTTCTCGATAAATTGGTTTTTCACCATTTTCTTCCCTTTGCACTATTTTCAGGTTGTTCCTTGGGTTGCTACCGTTGAGCAGAAGGTTAAAGATCTGGGGAGTCAGCTGCGCGGGCTTAAGCTGACCGAAGAAAGGGCCGAGGCTGCTGAGGCCCAGCTGGACTCGCTGCACAATGAGGTTGCCTCTTTACAGCAGAGGCTGGCTCAGGTGATGACCGACCGAGATAGTGTCAAGATCGATCTTGATGCTACGTTCGTTCGTCTGAACCAGGCTAAGTCCAGTCTAAGAGCCTCCAAGAAAGCTGAGAAGAAGGCCCAGAAGCTGGTGCTGTTGTCAGAAGATAGGGGTTTCACGGCTGGATTTGAGGAGGTAATCCGTAAGGCTCATGCCGCAGGGATGGACCATAAGCTTCTTCTGGAGGAGGGTATGGAAGATCCCATCGGTCGTCCTGAAGAGCCTGACGTCCCTCCAGTTGTTAGCTCGGACCCCGAATCAGAGATGTCTGATTAGACTTAGCATCTTTATTATTATCTTTGTAATTTAACATTTGGCCTTCGGGTCTGTTTCAACTTTTGCCTTCGGGCTTATATTTATTTAACTTTTGTGATCTTATATTGCCTTTGCGTAAATTTTCATTTACGTGTTGTATTTGGCGTTCGATCATACTTGCTTTAGGTCTTATTTGATTGCCTTAGCTTTTTCTTTACAATACCTCTTCGGCTTAATGCTTTGCCTTGGTATTTTTCTTTGTAACACGTCTTCAGCTTAATCTTTTGCTTTGGTGTTTTTTATTTGTAACACCTCTTCGGCTTTGTGTTTTGCCTTAGTGTTTTTTGTTTAGGTTTACCTTTGGTATGAACGTCGATTCGTCATACCTCTTCGGCCAGTTTGTCCCTTTAATATTTTGAGGGAGTGAATATATATCTTAAAATATTAACAGTATAGGGCTGACAAGAATATTAAACAATAATTGCAAGCTCATAATTTCCTTTCGAATGCCCTGAAGTATGGGCTTGGAATTTTTATGCTAGCATAGTTCCTTCGTTTACTCTATTCCATTTTTGCATTTACTCTTCATTGTACTTGAAACCAATATGTTGAAGTAAATATGCTCAAATTAACATAAAGGGATTCGAGTAAACAATATTGGAAATAAACCTTCTGTTTTCATTCATACTGAAGTAAAATATGCTGAATCAAAGTTGTTTAAAGCAAAACAATAGAAGAACAAAGATTTTCGATAGGCTTACTGGTAGAACCTACGAAGGCGTGAAGCATGCCAAGTGTTTTTTTATCATAAAACCGTCCATTCCAGACAGTTTGTATGTCCCTGGTCGAACCACTTCCACCACTGTGTAAGGACCCTCCCAATTGGGCATCAACTTCCCTTTCTTGGTCGGCATGGATGTTGCTAGCTCTCTGAGAACGAGATCTCCAACTTGAAATGATCTTTTCTTTATGCCAGCGTCATAGTACTGAGCCGCCTGAAGCTGGTATCGGACATTTCTCTGATGCGCTGCTTCCCTTTCTTCAACTACCATATCAACATTAGCTCGTAGACCGAATTCGTTGCTCTCCACATTAAAAACCTGCGTTCGGTATGACTCCATTCCAACTTCGGCCGGAATCAATGCATCGAGGACCTGGGAGTTGTTCGGTAAGCCCAAAGAACATAGGGTAACTCTTCTGCCCACATACCTCTAGCATCCCCAAGCCGCTTCTTTATGCCATCGAAGATAATCTTATTTGCTGCTTCAATAGCTCCATTTCCTTGTGGATGCCCGACTGAACTAAACTTCTGTTGTATCCCAAATTTAGCCAGAAACTTCCTGAACTTACTGCCGATGAATTGAGTTATATTATCAGATACGCAGATCATCGGGATACCAAACCTTAGGATTACCTGCTCTAACATGAACTTTTTGGCTGCCTCTTCAGTTATGGCTGACAATGGTCGGGCTTCCACCCATTTGGTCATGTAGTCAATGGCCACAATGCAATACTTAGCCTGCTTGGTACTGGTGGGTAGAATCCCTACAATGTCCACGACCCACATTGCAAAAGGAATGGGATTGAGGACCGATGACATTTCCTCCGGGGGTTGTTTCGGTACGGTGCTGAATAGCTGGCATTGTCTGCATTTCTTCGAGTAATTTTTTGCGTCTTCCCTTACGGTCGGCCAAAAAAAACCTTATCTGAGGATTTTGAAGGCTAGTGATCGTCCTGCCAAAGGCTCCCCACAAATTCCTTCGTGCACTGTTTCCACTACTAACCTTTGATCTTCGGGGTCCAGGCATTTGAGGAGAGGTTGTGTAGCCGATCGTCTGAACAATTGTCCCCCTACTAAGGTGTAGCTGGCTGAACGATATTTCACCTTTTGCGCTTCCTTTTTGTCTAATTGGCACTACTCCTTTCTCAAAGAAGGCCCTGATGGGGGTCATCCAATTGATTCCTTGATGGATTTCCAAACAATGCTTTTTGTCGATCGAAGGGGCTTTCACTTCGGTCAGGTATATCGAGCCCATTAGACTCTGGGTTTCCGCTGAGGCAAGGCTAGACAATGCATCTGCCCTGCTGTTGTTTTCTCTGGCTACCTGGCTTAATTCAAATGACTCAAAATGAAGTGAAGTTTCACGTACCTTGGCTGTGTATGCCTTCGTTCGGGGGTCTTTTTGGCCATACTCCCTGGAGAATTGCTTTACCACTAGCATGGAATCGCTAAATACCCTTACATGTTTTACCTCTAGGCTCCGTGCCAAGGAGAGCCCTGCTAGTAATGCTTCGTATTCAGCCTCATTGTTAGTCAAGGGGAAGGTGAACCTGATAGCCTGACAAATCTCAAAACCATCTGGGCTGATAAGGATCATACCGGCCCCATATTTCATTTTTGTGACCGAACCATCTACAAAAAGCTTCCATTTCCCAGGTGACTGAATGAGCTATTCCTCCGGTGCCAAGTCCTTCGGGCCTGAGAAAGAACATTCTACCAAGAAGGCGGCCAGTGCTTGGGCTGTGATGGCGGTTCTGGGCACAAATTCTAGATCATACTCTCCTAGCTCTACCGACCAAGCCACAACTCTGCCCGAAGCTTCCGGTTTTTGAAGGATCCTTTTTAATGGTTGATCGGTAACCACTTGCACAGTTCTTCCTTGGAAATAATGGCGTAGTTTCCTTGATGCTACCACTAATCCAAAGGCAAACTTTTCGGCATTGGGGTATCTTGTTTCCGCATCCTTAAGCATGTGTGAGACATAGAACACTGGGTGTTGATTCTTTTCGTGCTCCTTGATTAGCACATCCCCTAGTGTTCGGTCACTCACTGCTAAGTAGAGTTGCAGTGTTTCTTTCGGGTCGGGCCTCATCAGGAGTGTCGCCTTGACTAGATATTCTTTAACTTCTTCAAATGCCTTCTGGCAGTCCGATCCCCATTCAAAGTTTTTTGACCCTCGAAGTACTTCGAAGAACGGTAGGGCTTTCTCGGCCGATCTGGAAATGAACCTTCTCAGAGCGGCTAATCGCCCAGTTAATTTCTGAATGTCCCTGATCGTCTTCGGTGCCTCCATGTCAATCACTGCCTTGATTTTCTCAGGGTTGGCCTCTATCCCTCTGGCACTTACCATGTACCCCAAAAACTTGCCACTGGCAACTCCAAACGTGCATTTTCTTGGGTTAATTTTCATATTATTTCTCCTGAGTGTTTCAAAACACTCCTTCAGGTCCTCTGCATGGTCTTTAAACATGGATTTCACGATCATATCGTCCACATAGCATTCCATGTTCCGACCGATCTGTTTCTTGAAAACTTTGTTGATCATTTTCTGGAAGGTTGCCCCTGCATTCTTCAGCCCGAAGGGCATCTTGATGTATGCATATGTGCCTTTGGGGGTGATGAATGCTATCTTTGGAATATCCTCGGCATTCATTGCAATTTGATGATATCCAGAAAAAGCATCTAAAAAGCTAAGTACTTGGTGTCCTGAGGTTGCATCTATTAACTGATCAATGTTGGGTAGGGGGTAATGATCCTTCGGACAGGCTTTGTTCAGGTCGGTGTAGTCGACGCACATTCTCCATTTGTTGTTCGACTTCTTGACTACCACCACATTTGCCAGCCAGTCTGGATACTCAATCTCTTCAATGAACTTAGCCTCCAGCAATTTTTCCACTTCGGCCTGGATGACTTGTTGCCTTTCCATGGCGAAATTCCTCTTCTTCTGCTTAACCGGATTTGCGTCGGGGTTAACGCTAAGACAATGTGTTGCAATCGAAGGGTCTAAGCCGGGCATGTCCTCCGGTCCCCATGCGAACACATCGTGGTACTGTCTGATCACTTCAATAACTCTTTCCTTCAACTCAGGTTCCATGTTTTTGCCTATTTGGATCATTTTCCCTGACTGCCCGACATACAGCTCTACTTCCTCTGTCTCAGTTGCTGGTTCAGCTATGGGGTTGGACAAATCTGCCCCAAATTTTTCTAACTCGATGTTCATCATCTGACGACTGCTTCCTTCGTCTTCTCTTCTCTTTCTTTTCCCCCTTCAGTCATCTCGACATCTTTGTCTTTCTCAATGTCCTCCAACATAATGATTCGAGCAGCCTTCTGATCTCCTCTCATTTCCCCCGCGCCATTCTGTGTTGGAAATTTCAACTTCAGATGGGGAACAGAAGCTATCGCCTGGAAAGCACTAAGGGTCGGCCTTCCCAGAATTCCATTGTACGGACTGTCCACTTTCACTACATAGAACTTGGCTTCTTTTTCTGTGGTGTAAGGGGCTTTGCCCAACACGATGGGAAGGTTAATCGTTCCTTCGATCGGTACGGGCTGATTCCCGAAGCCGTACAGGGGTGCCTCATGACATGGCTCCAACTGCTCGCCCCCTAAGTTCATCTTGCAGTATGTTCTGTGATACAGGATATTGACCGAACTACCACCATCAACTAGCACTCTCCAGATTTTATTCTCCCCTATAATGGGATTTATGATGAGTGGATCTTCGTGCGGCCATATCACGTCTTCAAAATCATCCTCTGTGAAGGTGATTGACAGAGGCTGTTTGGCCGGATTGGTCTGATATAAGTTGTAGACCTGTCGGGCATATTTCTTTCGGGCGGTCTTACTGCATCGCTCTAGCACTGTGCCCCCTGAAATCGTTCGAACTTCACCTCTGTATTTTTCCTCCCTTTCAGGTCCTTTTTCTCTTCTGGGCTCTTTGGGCTCTAGCTTGTCCCTTAGGTCGCCCTTGTATTGTTCCAAATCTCCCTTCTTTACCATCTTTTCAATCAGCTTCTTCAAATGGTAGCATTCATCTGTGTTATGTCCCTTATCCTTGTGGTATTCGCAGTACTTATCCCCATTCTTCTTATAATCTGGGGTTTTCATTCTTGCTGGCCGGACGAATCCCGGCTTCCCTTTTATCTCGTGGAGAATCTTTGAGATAGGTGCATTCAACGGGGTGAACACCGTACTATCTCTATCTCTCCTCCGTTCTGCTCCTCGATCGGGTCTGTTGTCTGTCAGTCTGCTTTTGACATCTCCCCGACCCCTTCGGTCATCTCTTCCAGAGCCTTCATTTCTACGACTTTCCTTATATCCCCCAATAGATTCAAGCTTTCTTCGTATGGCCTCTCCTCTCACATATATATCATTCAAGGACTTAGGAGGAATATCATAAAGAGAGGAGCGTAGCTTTTTACCTTTTACGGGATCTAATCCAGCAGCGAGGAATCCTGTAGCCTTCACCTTGTCCAAATTAGTGACCATCCCCGCCTCTTCCTTGAATCGAGCTAGGTAGTCACCCAACTCTTCGTTCGGTCTTTGACGGCAGTGAATCAATGCCTCAATATCCTTCTCCCTTCGGTACAAGTGAGAGTAGTGCCTCAAGAACCTCCTCTTTAATTGGTCGTATGAATGTATAGATCGGGGTAATGATACCACATCGTTGCTGGTCCCTTCAAATATGTCTTGAACATCTTGCACAACATGATATCACAGTGTCCCATACCCGTCATTAGAGACTCATATTTTTCACAGTGGTCTTCCGGGTCTCCTTTCCCACTAAACTCGTTCATTTTTGGGAACTGTCCCCCCGAAGGAGGTCGATACTGTTCAATCTCTTCAGAGACAATAGGTTCATGGCTCACCTTCCGTTCTCCGAACATGGCCTTTTCCATCCTCTTTATACGATCCCGAACGTGCGAGTCGTCCTCTTCATCATAATCGGTCAGAGTGGTTCTGGAACGTGTCTTTCGCGGATGCGATTCGGAGTCCGAAGACTCGTCTTCATCGTCATACGGCCTTTTATCCCTTCGGTGTTCGGACGACACCCGCGTCACCTCATCGGCCTCGATCGACTCTCTTAATGCCCTTTCTTCCAATTCATATTCTTCCCTACGGAGTTTGATGGCTTTGAGTCTGAGCATGTCCGCTTCTTTCTTTTTAGCCCGTATCTGGGCTTCCTTATCGGCATGTTCGGTTACTTTCTGTTTTCCCTTCTTAGTGGCCTGCTCTTCTCTCCATTTGAGAAGCAATTCTCTCTGTTCTTCGGGGGTCGGTAAAGGACCCTCGTCCCCCTCAGAGTCAAAATTCAATTGCCGATTTATCGGCGGCGTGATGGTCGAACCCCCAGGGTGTGGAGTTCCATCGGTGGTCATAATCTCAATAAACCACAACGCACAATCGATCTATACGTTCCCACAGACGGCGCCAAATGTTGGAACCAGTTTTCGTCACCAACGTCCGGTCGGATCTGCAAAGAAGAATAATGCGAGTATTGGGCCCCCCGATTCACCTCCGGTGTGAGAATCAGTAACTGGTAGCCTAGGTAGGTAAATTGAACGTACAGAGAATATGTGTGTATTGTGAATTGTGTATGAATGAAGAATGAACCTGCCAATTGCTTTTACCCGTTTTCCTATCTCCACGTTTCGGTCATGGACCACATGTCCCTCGTCTCTTGACCTAGTCGTTCAACCGTTGGTTAAACGGGTTGGACTCTTCAGTCGGCCCAACAATATTCATATATTCGGTCGGCCCAACACTCATTGGATGTGGGCCTCTAACACTCACATTTCTGTTTTGAAATTACTTAGAACGTAATTTCACCGATACATGACATATGAATTAAATAATTGCCTTAATCATTTTCTGATCAACTCGTGTTGTATATTCTCAAGTTAATTGTCATAGTAATCTTCATTAGACGTGAACTCCAAGACACTACAGTCAACTTTTATACTCAAATAGGAGTACTACGTTATAATCTGGCAATTCACTCGTTCATTTTAAATTGTGGGTGACTTTTCATTTTACAAGTCAACGAACTTGACTTGGTTAAACTTGAGCCCCCCATCGAAGTAGCAACACATCTCCAACTACTCAACTTGTGGGGATTTTCCAGTCACATATTATGTTCTTAAAAAAATACTCTACAAAAAACACAACAAGATTCACCAAGATCCAATCCTTTTTATTAAAGTATGTCTTCTTGTTACCTTCTTCTATGTATATACTTGTGTTTCTATTTATAACATGATTATATGCTGTCTATGTTTTCGTTTTATGTATATATGATCATGGTCCACCGTAAATGATTGTTGCAACATATTTTATCGTATTTATTATTCGCGTTAAGGAATA
Organism: Heracleum sosnowskyi; assembly: GCA_030848705.1. Lineage (NCBI taxonomy): Eukaryota > Viridiplantae > Streptophyta > Magnoliopsida > Apiales > Apiaceae > Heracleum > Heracleum sosnowskyi. The sequence continues at coordinate 139,954,045 of CM061236.1, forward strand.
ACTTGGCGCTTTGTTGCGGCATATCTTGGTGCTTGAAGATGTACTTAGTGTGAGCAGAGTGTTTAATACCTTTTGGTGTGGAACAGGTGCTGGGAAAATCATTATCCAGCAGATGTTTATGTAATCTCGGACCAGTTTTCATTGTTTAATTGAATTTGATGTTTTGGGCATTTTGATAATTGTGATCCTTTATGATATTCAATTTTATAATTATTTTATGATAAAATTCAATTAGAATTAGTCCAGAATCAATCAATATTATGGAAAAATGGTTTTGGTGTTGCCTTGTTGCTGTTGGTGTGTTATTCATAAGGTACTTCACATTTTATTAATTAATCTACTCCTAAACTACTGCAGAGTAACGAACAACTCTTTTCTGGTGGCTGCAAGATAGTTGCAGATCTTTAAGCAGTTGAGTTTATAAAGTGGCGGATTTTGCACGACATGACCAGTCAGGCAGATTCTAAAGTTCGAATGGTTAGATGTCCTAAATGTAAGCACGTTCTTCGTGAGCTGGTAGAAGTTCCCATTTACAGGTGTGGAGGATGTGGTGCTATACTGCAAGGTAATGAAATCTTTCATTTATTCCTACACAGTTTTCCTGTTACGCATTAGCTCAAATTGTTAGGTGGATTAATAGTTTGGCAATGTCATAACAAATGATTACTCGATTACAAGTGGAATAGGATTAAATTTTACCATGAGCTACACAAGGGGATTCATTACATTGAACAGTTCAAGAGTATGGACCAGGAACACTCTTGTGCGACAGTTTTAATTTTGTCTTTTGATTGAACATTTCTGTTAATCAAGCCTAGTGTTATGCTCCTATTTTTGCAATCCTATACATTCAACTTACTGCAGTTCAAGTTTCAGTAATGCCATTAACATCGTCTCACGTTTACAGCTAAGAAGCGGGGAAAGGACCTCCCATGCACAGAATCACAAGCACATGAAGCAGATGCTAAGCATATGAATGAAGTCCAGGATATTTCTGAAAATCCTATTGCAGAAGAATCATGTTTAGGCACATTTCCTAAGAGGGTTGATAGTACTATAGATGACAGGATAGAGCCACTTGGTGAGATAAATAAGTCGAGTCAGCCCAATGGTTCAGATGCAATCACTTGTGATCATGAGATTAAAGACTTATCAACAGAAGCCAGAACACGTTCCCAAGAAGAGGAAGGTAAATTGCCTGCATACCAATATGGCGCAGCGGATCAAGATTCTGAGAGTAGTGCCTCAAATGAAATATTTCAGAAGTATGAAGTCGAGAATACTTCTGAAAATCCTATTACAGAGAAATCATGTATAACCAAATTTCCCAAGAGGGTTGATAGTACTACAGATGACATGATAGAGTCGGTTGGTGAGATAGACAAGTCTAGTCAGCTCAATGGTTCAAATGCAATCACTTGTGATCATGAGACTGAAGGCTCATCAGCAGAAGCCAGAGAATGTACCAAAGAAGAGGAAGGTAATTTGCCTTTGTACCCATATGGGGCAGTGGATCAAGATAAGGATATTAAAAATAGTGCCTTGAATGATATATTACAGAAGAATGAAGTCGAGAATACTTCTGAAAATCCTATCACAGAAGAATCATATACAGACACATTTCCCAAGAGGGCTGATAATACTACAGATGACAGGATAGAGTCTCTTGGTGAGATAAATAAGTCTACTCAGCTCTATGGTTCAGATGCAATGACTTGTAATGAGATTGACGGCCCATCAAGGGAAGCCAGAGCACATGCCGTAGAAGAGGAAGGTAAATTGCCTTTATACCAACATGGCGCAGTGGATCAAGAGAAGGATTCTAGAAATAGTGCTTCAAATGAAATATTGTCATTCTCTGTGCTCAACCAGCACGCGAGCAATTCCTTGGTACCAGAAGTACAAGATCATGAGAGTGAATCCTTTTTGTCATCAATAGAAATAGGGACTCAAAGTCTGCTCTCATCATCAGAGTGCAACTGTGAAGGAGAAAAATCTTCAGCAGGAATAGAGATTGAAAGTCCAGGCTCATCAGAAGATAACTGTGCTGGAGGCAAAAAAGAATTTGAGAATGAACTACAATTTACTTCTGAAAATCCTTCTAGTGATAATGAAGAATTAGAAAAAGTCCAAGCTGGAGGTCAAATTAGTGCTGATGGAAGGAAGGAGTGGATTGCAAACCTGTCACTGGAAAGCATAAAACCTTCAGAAGCAGATAAATGTGAAATTTCCTTCAACCAATCTGGTACAGACTCCAATTATAGATCTGGTGATGATGAGAAGTCGGGAGATGTAAGCGTTCCAAACGAAGTTTTTTCTTCACCTAAGCTTAATCATCTTGAGAATGACTCAAGTTTATCAGGATATCATATGTACGGGAGTGGCAAATCATTGGTGTCACCACCTAAACAAGTGGCTGGATATTCATCACCAAGAAATGATAATGAAGGTAAAAAAGTAATTTGAATTTGGTTGCTTGAGACCCGTGTTCTAATAAAACAATTTTTTCTAATGGTGTGTATTTGTCTCTCGCATGTATTACAGGTAAAAGTGAACATCCATCAGAAATAGAGGAAGTGGATGAGAATACGAGAAATCTTTTAATATTAACAAGCACAAATGCGGAACCTTTGTTGGATACTGCGGTTAATGATCAAATCTTCACTGCTAAAAGTTTCTCGAGTGAAGGCATCTCACTAGATAATCTCCTGCCGCCTCCCCGAGAATTGCAGCAAGTTGAGAGTAGTATGGTCCCCGGTTTTCGGCATGTAAGCTCAGACGACACTTTGGAAAACATGACCCATTTATATGCTAAAGGTGACATGGGTGTTACACTTAGATCGTCGACATCCAAAGACTACTATGCCTTTGATGACAGTACATCTAGCAATGAAACTGACAATGAAGTGCCCGATAGGCGCTTTCAACTAGTTAAGAAAAGTTTTAAGGATGTCGACCCCTACAGTACCAAAGTATTGCCAGAAAGGAGTAAATTAATAATGAATCATGTGATTGGTAATGAGTCAGAACTGCAACGCCAACTCATGAATTCCGAATCATCTTTACATGGGAAGAAACATTCTACCATAAAAGTAAGTAGGTCGCATCAAGATGAGCTTCTCCAACGTGCAAGATACAGATCTCCGGTCAGGAATAGGATGAAGAATGAGAGAGATTATTACCATTCTAGACCATTATTTTCCAGATATAGTTCTCACGCTGACCAAGGAAACAGCAGCTCTTCAAATTATGGGAAAAATGATTTTTCTGCACTGCCTGATAACCCCCATGAACTACACAGATTGGAACTACTGAGGATGGTCTATGAATTGCAAAATCAACTCAAGAGAACTAGAATATCTGAAGGGATGCCACGTGAAAGTGTTCTAACTAGACCTTCCAAGGGAAAAGGTCATCACTTTGCTGAAAATAGGGAAAACTATAGTGATCTTGCTCATCACAACTATCGTGAAAAGTACAGACAAGATATAACTTGGCTGAAACATAGAGAACTTTCACAAATGAATGTGCCCGAGGACCCAACACACTACATGCACCGAGTTGATTGCCCATGTTTGCGCTGTTGCAGCCAAGAGCAGCATCACTCAGCACAGGTACCTTCACATGCCATCTACTACAGTGATGAACATCCTATGACCTATGCCAGACAGAGTAGCAGACCCCATCATTCTGCTTCTTCAAGCCGTCGCCATTATGCAACATCTGAGTTCTCCTTAAGGAGCCAAGATATAAAGCCAGATAATCAATGGGATAAAAACCACAAGGAAGAAAGAATTCATCACATAGCAAAGCGACATGTCCAACCCATTGCAGGTGGAGCTCCTATTGTTGCTTGTTATCAATGCTCCGAATTGCTGCAGCTACCTGCAGAGTCCTTCCTATTTAAAAGGCGATGCCACCAGTTAAAATGTGGTGCTTGTTCAGAGGTGTTAAAATTTTCTTTGGAAAACAAAATTCATGTGGTTCGGTATGAGCTGATTCCTAAAAATCTTCCACTGAGTAAGATTGCTGAGAAGAGTAACCTGGCATTAGCATATACGGAAAATGATCGTCCACTTCCTGAACCAGAGACAAGCGCTGATAATTCCCAATCATTCAGTAGAAGTTACTCCACAGGAGACAATTTCTCTGTCACACCTAGTATATATTCATCCGCTAGCTCTTCTAAGGCTCCAAAAGAGGGTACTAAATCCAGGAGTACAAGAAAGTCTGTATATAAGATCAAGAGTTCAGTGGAAAGCTTTAAATCTGCAAGATCCATAATGCCAGACTCTGAGCACTTTTGTTCCGAAAGTGAGGTAGAGTCGCCACTTCCTGGTTCTGCCCTACATAAGCTTATGGGATATTCATCCATACGGCGCCTTGTATTCCAGTGACCAGCTAAGAAATTATGGACTCTTGAGGGGCACAGATGTTTGGGTTGCAGATTCTTTGATTGTTATATTATACATATTGCATTATAGAAGACCAGACTCGTCTACCAAAAAGTGAAAGTATCTTTAGGTGTGCAATACAAATTGGTATATACTAATACTTATGTTCTCAAGTCCTTTGGTTTATTTCCTGGCTACGCAGATTGCTGTAATTCTTTCTACAGATACTGAGTCACACGTTTCTGTTAGCATTTTGGTAAGCTGTCAATTGTTACAGGAGTCTGAGGAATTTGTTTTGTATATAAACTTGCTTTTAGTATGAAACTTGTGTTTTGGCACATCCACATTGCAATTTCTAGAACGGATCATGCCAAACTGCTGCGACAGAGCAGCTCCCAATGATAATTACAAACTCCCAGTCCTTCAGTAGAAAATTAGACACGAAACTTCGATCTGGAAAGAAAAATGTACTTGTTACCAATTTGCATTGAACGGAGCTTGTTAGTTTGCCTCCAATTTGCTAGAAGAGTCTATTTCAGTCCTGGATGCTATAACTGTCACAAGCCTTTTCAGCAAGAATATAATTGTTTTTAAACGTATAGAATGGACAGATTGAAACATGAGATCTGGAAATTGTCACAATGTGTAATTTATACATAAATGATAAACCGGATGCTATACTTTTGATTACTTGGTATTGCTAAGAAATATTTCCAGGGTATCGAGGCTATCGTTACTATTTACTATATACACATTTTTGGTGAAAGAGAAATTGAGGAACAGAGCCTACAAACAAACAAACAAAAATATCCAACAGAATGGCTCATTGATAAATGTTTTTGCTCCTGCTACTATTTGAGACTATAGAAATTCTTTCATCCCGAAGCATGTTCATGTTGGGAGCTAATAGTCGGGTGTAGCGATCGAAGTAGAGAAGCTGTTTCACCAGAAGTGCAAACTCACGAGGAAATTTCAGCCCATATGACTCACTTACTCGAATCTGATCAATCAACAGAGGCACTAAATTAATGACCAGTTCGATCAAGAACATACAAGACTCTTAAAAAATGGCAATTTGTTGCAACGGAAATCGATATCTACATCCCTCATACATTACAGATAGTACATTTTTAGTACCCAAAGGAGGAGCCTGTCTTCACTTTTTGGACTCAGTTGACAACAATTTAAACTTGAAAGTGGTTATTTTAGAGTTTCGAACATTTTTTTGCATACGTAGTTCAGAAAAATGTAGAAAGAGAGTACCATCAAAATCGTTATTAGGTAGCGTTCAAATATAACAAACATAACCCCCCCCCCCCCCCCCCCAACTTTTGTCAATGACTTCTTTTATTAAAAAAAATATTAAATTAATTTGCATGCTCGAGAGAGAGGAAAAGCTCATAAACAACTGCAGTTATACTGATTTACAATGCATAAGTTTGAACATTTGTGTGCGGCAGGGGTATATGAAGATTGAAGACAGGATTTACTGACCACATCAAGAAATAGTGCATTCATCTGCCTTTCATCAACAACTAGATTGGCAGAGACAGCAGTTGCATTTGAATTTGGCCCCCTTGCTGTAGCTACAAGAATTTCAGTGTCCAAATCCTGTCACCAAGATAAGAAAAGTAATTAATCAGAACAATTTTTCCTTGACTTCGAAATTTAGATTTAAGTGAACTTATAAATGGTTGATGAGAGAAATAATTATACTGGCAACCGATCATGAAGTCCTAAATAAAGTTTACAGTAAATAACACATATTGATAACTGATCAAGTTCTTTCTTTCAGAGGAAATATAATATAGATGTTATGTTAAACGGAATACCAATTGACTTGCAATATATTGCACCATTCTATTATCCAATAATTACTACAATAAAAACTCAACCTAAACAGGTTACCTTTATTGATGAAAAAATCTTCTCCAAATCTTTAGCAAAAGCATTTGAATCCACAACTTTGCTTGTGGCGCCCATTTCTACTAAGGAAGATGCCATTGACTCGTACTCTTCACTTGCTAGAGATGCCAAAAACACTTCCATAGCATTCCAGGTACTAGGTGATATGCGCCCCACAATACCTTTTATATTAAAAAATTTACGTTCAAGTTATGAGCCATCCCTATGTATATACGAGTTGAGCAACTTACACGTAATCTTACACACATTCAAGAATAAATAAAATAAATTGATATACGACATAAAAGAAAAGAAACTAAACACGTTACGTTGCTTCAAGTATATTCTTCATCTCCTCAACATTAAAAACCTATATAACTTGAAACCACAATGGAACTGAACCACATCTTAAACCGTCTTGCACTAGTTTTCTGATTATATATTGTGTAGTCATTACAACAACAGAATAATCATGGTTATAAAATGGGTGCACATGTTTGTGTTGCATGAAGAACAATGTGGCATGTGATTAAAAGAATTTAACAAATACAGAACTATATCTAAAGGATTTGATCACGAACAAAACCGATCAAGTTATATGAAGCTATAATGTGATTTGGCATCCAAAAGAGTAACCAAGAAAAACACATAAACTAAACAATAAAGATATAGCAGAACCAAATATTGAAGTCGGGCAAGTTATAGATGCAAACCGAAGTCCAAAAATCCGATACGCCCATCACGCAACAGCCATAAATTTCCTGCATGCACGTCTGCATGGAATGATTCACAAGCAAGCAAACTACCAAACCTACAGAAACATTTCATATTTAAGTGAATATACCAAAAAAAAAATCACTAGGTAAGGAATTGTGATTAAACTAAATCCTACCACACATTTAAGGCTGTTACAAGACTGCTTTCTGGACTTGCAACGAGAGACCTTATTGAATCTAAGTCAGTTAGAGGAACCCCATATAGCCTCTCCATCGTCAGCACTCTTTTGGTGCTACATTGCTGATAGACTTTCGGAGCTGTAGCTTGTCTTGTGAGTCCCATGGATTCTAAATATCTCCTGAAGGCATCTATATTTGCAGCCTCCTTTGTGAAGTCCACTTCTTCTAGCATTGACTCTCTTATATCTTTGACAATAGCAACCTACTATAAGCATGTATTATATTAAAAGAAACTTCAAATCGCAAATTGTGTGCGGAGGAAAACAATACAGTCTCTGTCGAGAGATGAGATAAAATTGTATATTACACACATTGTAAAATACTAAAATGTATATAATCAAGGAATTAAAATACGAAAAGGATAAAATAACAAGGCAGGTTAGCTATCAACCTTAGCATACGAATAAAAAAAAACTTGATAATCAAAGATAATTCGGAACTCTACACCTACGGATTCTGGTCGATTCTTAGGGACCATTTAACCAACAATCTGTTTGTAAGCCATTGGATCGACCATCCAACAGCCCAGATTATAACGTTTTTTTCAGAAAAACCTGTGGATAGTATAATCTCCTTGGTTTTTTTTCCGCAGAGAGAGTGAAACTGTCTTTACTATCTGCTAGGGACAGATCACCAAAACTGTCCCATCCTTAGTTTATTCCCGAGGAGATAGTAATATGCTTAGTTGAAACTCGAGTACAACTAGGCCAAATATTAGGTACCATGATATAGAAATTTAACTTCTAAGCATGCTGAAGTAAAGCTGTAGGAACAAAGTACTACTTCAATAACAATTTTCCACATTGGTAGATCTAGTGATTAGAGGGGTTGCAAAAAAAAAATGAACGCGAAATAGGTTAGCAAATTTTTGTGCTAAAAATAAACCTGATACACAAAGCAGGAAAAGCAGGCAAATTATTCCAAACATTTAGAAATCAGAAAACAGCTTACCAGTGACGTACGACTTAGCTCAGGATTCAAGAATTCTAGAATGCGAGCAACAACATATACAAAGTTCAAGTCTGCCACTAAAGTATCTTCTATTCCCGGTTTTAAGACCTTTATCACAACATCCTCTCGAGAGCCTCTGAGCCTAGCACCATGAACCTGAATATAATATCAGAAATGAATCTGTTGCCTACTTTCAACTTTTCCATTGATTAGAAAACTTTATTAAGTTAGAGAAAGATGGTTACAAACCTGTGCTATTGAAGCTGAAGCAATTGGTGTTGGATCCACATATTCAAATACACCATCTATTGGCCCACGAAATTCTTCGCGCAAAATTTTCTGAATCTCCTCAAAAGGAACTGCAGGAGCTCTGTCGAAACAATACTGAAACTCCTCTACATATTCTGGCGGAAACAATGTCGGGGCTGATGCTATGAACTGCAATATGCAAAGTACAAGAAGAATAACTGATATTCTAAAGCAAGCAGGAACATATATCATGGGTAGTATACTGAAATGAATGACACCTATAAAGGTATACTATATGGCCCAACTATCAGATGTAGAATTAATTGGCTAAAGTGACAAATAAAAACATAAATATACATTTTTATTTTACTCTGACAAAATTAGGTAATTGCTTTTCCATCATAACAAAATGTACAAGGAAACCTATAATCTGAATTCACCTGACCCAACTTGATATATGTAGCACCCAATCGTTCAAACAATTTTCTTAAATAAAGTGGCGACAGTAGTCCTAGCTGCAACTGAGTTGGTAAACCAGCAGATGAATTTGTTGACTGCATAAGAAAAAGATCAGTATTAGCTCTTAGTACAGTACCTGAGAAGTAATCTATTGTCAGAACTTAAAATCCTTATCATATTTGTTGAGCCAACGTTACTTAGTATAAAATTAAACAAAAAGAAAGCATTTTTTAACAAGGCGTGCGAGTTCAATGTATGCTGAAAGCAATCAGAATTACATGACAATGCTTGGGGGTGAACTAAGCACTTACCATGAGCTGGTTCACAAGGGAAACAAAAAGAAAACATTCTCTCACTATATGAAGCAGTATAGACTCAACCCATTGCAGAATGTCACACACAACATATGATTACTAAGAGTGTGCTTGCTACGGCAGGCTTACTTTCTTAAAAAATTATCAAACAAAATAGTCATGTTTTTTTGACAATTTTTGGTTGTCAGAATTTTTAATAGTTAATTTTGTACATGTCAAATTTGATATTTTTGGTTATGAAATTTTTTATTACTACAAATTATTTGTATATTACTATACAGAAGTAGTAGAATTCTAGTTCACTATAAATTTGTTGTTTTAGTTGTTCGATGTAATTGCATGTGCCTTCTTTGCATTTTGAAGAACTTGTGTTTTTAAATAATTTAAAATACTTTATACTCTATTCATCTAAGTTACAAATAAATTTTTATTATACGATGAATTCATATATTTTGGTCATTTTACTAAAACGTTAATTGAGATTGTTAATTTTTACTAAAAGTAAATTTATATTTAGAAAATAAATTCATATTATTTAACAAAAAAAATTAATATTAGTTATACTCACGTAAATTAGAACCTACATTTTGCTTATGGACCGAAAATAAGTTAAAGGGTGTTACTTGTAAATTATAATTGGATACCCAAACGGATTGATATTAATTTATAGTTTGTAGGACTGGACCTAAAAACTAAGCACTTACCATGAGCTGGCTCACAAGGGAAACAAAAAGAAAACATTCTCTCACTATATGAAGCAGTATAGAGAACCTAAACCCATTGCAGAATGTCACACACAAC
>CM061236.1:139966573-139971760 GCA_030848705.1 Heracleum sosnowskyi
TTATTTTTATTTTGTGGATAATATTAATCCGATTTGTTGAATACTAGCTAAATTTCATTAAATCTGTAATCTGTTATAGATATAAAATGATTTTAAAATTTTGTTTAATGTTAGAAAATCCTAATTTAAAATTGTTTTTCTCTTTTAAATCCTGGGATCTCTGATTAACTGGTCTTGAAATCCTTGCAGGTTGTTATACGAGAAAGAAGGTCTGTGAAAGATGGTATCGGTGAGAAATCAAGTCAGCTGAGGTGCTCCTGATATCTGATTTTAGTTCAGCATGGTCTGAATGGCCTTGGTCTACTGGAAACACATGTGATTCTTGTGAATATAAATCTGAATCCTGCTGTTAAATCACCAGCAATCGCCACTCGACATGGTGCATTGTAGTAGATGACAAAAAACAACTGATCATGAACTCGTGGTATGCTGCTGTTGTTGCCTCTGCAGCTTAGAGGAGGCAATTAGGCGAATGCTTAGTGCCTGCATTTGTTTCGGCAGTCTAGATTTAAGTAAAATAGGGTTGACGCGACAAAAAAATCACTTGACATGACATATATTAAGAGAATGTATACTTGGAACTTGGATGACAACTGTGCATGACAAGTAAGAAGACAATGAAATTGGAACTTGGAAGTATATATGGAGTAACAAATTCTATTTATTATTAAGAGACCAGACCGGAAAATGTGATTAAAGAGAATGAAATAATAAACCTCTTAACAACAAACTAGCTCTGTCAACAAAGGCCTAGAGTAAACTGCTCTACTTTTTCCTAAAGAGAACTAAAGTTTTGACAGACTTCAAAAGGCAAGCAGACACCTTCAGACCTCATGCAGTAATTTATTGTTCGCTGCGAGCTCCTGGAAAAACCTAACAGAACTTCCAACGCTTATCACAGTTTACACATGTTACATATGTAGTCATAGGTTCATCAGCACTCCGGGTCTGCATCTGGTAATAAGTGCACTCGTTTTTCCCACACCGACTACACTTGAATTGAGTAGTACTGGCCTGTCGCTTTGCTCCAATCTCACAATCGAACAAGGCCTTTTCTTTGATTTCTTGGTTCTGGCGTTGTCTGTCATCGCTTGCCATTTCTTCAGGACTCATGTTGACTACTTGTTCTGGCTTGATATGTCCAAGAAGAACTTTTCTCCTAAAATCAGGATTATGCTGATCCTTTAAATTGAATATGATTGATCTGTACTTCATCTTGTGCTGCCCATTAGATTTGCCCCAATTCTCATGCAATGCACACTCCAATGAAGCAGCGAGTCTGTGAGGGTCTGCATCATCTGCTTTTTCCCTTAAATCTTCGCTAATTTCACCAAACACTTTCAATAGAGCTTCTGATAGAAGTTCCCGAATTTTGTCACGCAAGGATCCTTGCAGAGGACACAGAAGACATCTTTGCGTAGCTACCCCATTAGGTGCGGGTTTTCTTACATCTCTGTTACCACTTACTTCTTTCTTTACTTTCTCTTCAACCCTTATAGATTCAACGTCAGAGCTGTTCTTCATCTTGACACCATCAACACCTTTGGCTCTTTTTGCAGATGAGGAAGTTTCAGAATCATCAACTTTCTCCACCTTCCGGGCTGTGCTAGAATTCCTCTCGAGCTTTACAGACTCACTTTTGCAGTTCTCCTCCAACCTTGATGGAATTCCTTTTTGAACCTTAACCGACTCAGAGGTCTCTACACTCTTTACGGAATCTATTTTATCTGAGTTCCCATTTTTCTTATCACATATTCCTTGCTCAACTATGATATTTTTCCATAATCCAATCAAGATGGAAGACCCTCCCGGATCTTCTTCCTAGGATGCTTCGTCAGATGTCTAAGACGCTTCCAATCTAAAACAAATTTAATAATGTAAGATGTTCATAAACAGTAAATTCCATTTGTAGTAGTAGAATACTTCAAGTTGGTAATTGGAGTGAGATGTGACAAATTATAACCAGACCACATAATACAGGAAAACAGAGCATACAAATTCACCTTCTTAGCATCTTGATTTCACTAGCCTAGCTAAACTACAATTTGCCAATTCAGAGAGTTAACAGGCTTACTGATCCCCTCCCTCGAAATAGACAATGTAGGGAGTTAACAGGCAAATTTTCATTTTGTTAAACTTTCTTCTATCTGATCCTGTAAAATTAGTAGCTATCACATTCACATGTGAGCAGGGGCGGAAATCTTCTGTAGGTAGCTCTCCTAATGATCTTTCAGGCACATCCATTTCCCATAAACCTAATCTGATCCCAAAAAAATGACTCCTCTATACATAGACATGTGTGAGTGTGACACAAATGTCGATCCCTATTCTAAATCAAATCCGAAAATGAATTGATGCAAAATCTCTTTATGATTGATTATAAGATGCTTAATTATAACATAAAAAAATTAAAAAAGAAGTGCAATCATCAAATTTTAATCAAAATTAACAAAAGATTCGAGAAGTTAAGAATGAAACTAAAGAAATTAAAATTACGATAAAAGGCACATTTACAATAGATTGGACGTTAGAAACACATAAAATTGCATATAATGAAAACTTATATATTCACAAACCTGAGTGGATACAAGGAGATGATAATTGACAGGAAATTCCTCTAGCTGTTTCAATCCATCAAGACATCTTTTTTGTGCAGCCGAAGACTCGAGATCTCCGTCGGCCACCGCATCGTCGGCAGCTCTTTTCACGGCTTCAAAAAGCTGAATGAGCTCCTGCTCGGTCTCCATCACACAGAACACATGCAATGCAAACCTAGGAATGCTGTTTTAATTTTCTTATGGTATGGAAATAATGACTTTGCCAAACTGCCTACTCCTTTTTGTACCTTTATCCGCACGTCTCGTCAGTATTATTGGGCTGGGCCGACTCAGTTATTAGCCTTACAATATTGTGGATTCAAAGTCACTAATACCTAACCAACTTTTGGCATTTGGGCCGTTGTTTCCTTAAACTTGCATGTTCACTTGTTACCAAGTTCACTTTTGTCAGCTATGTTATACGAAAATTATTGTATTATTAAAAACATTTTAAATTATATATGTTTTGCGAGCATAAATCACAAAATATATTGTTTTACAAAATATATTGAATTTGCAGAACATACTTATTTTGTTTGCAAAATATGTGTGATTATTTTTAATGATTGATAAAACATTTATTTGCAAAATAATAGGTATTTGCAATTTTTTGATTTCAAAATAAAATCTATTTTGCAATATTTTGATTGCAGAACATAATAAACGGTCTCCAATAAAATAATGATCTTCATATAATTTTTCTCCCGGAATACCTGTATGTTTTATTTGTCTTATTAGGACATTTGCTCATATAAAAAATATATAATTCTTATCGTCATGTTTGTTTTATGGTATTAAGTATGAGATAAGATAATAATCCTTTAAAAATTTTAGGATTAGTCCAAGGATTCCTTTAAATTTTCCTACATGTTTATTTTGTTGGAGTACGGGATAGGATTATAATCCCCTTTAATACTTGGTTGGAGAAAGTATTATTTAATCCTGTCTAACAAGTCATTTTTATAAATAATTATAATATTTTCACTATAATTGTATGCAATTTAAAGGATAGTAGTTCAATGATTATCACTCAAAACAAACCAAAGATAAAATTTTAAAGAATTATATTTCAATCCTAAACTCAATAATTCAAAACAAACATGTGATATTATAATTTAAAAATTATAATCCCTAACAATTTAATTGATGAAATTATTTATTACCGGATAATAATTCCGAGATTATAATCCTTGAAAACAAACATGACATATGTAGTATTTATAAAACACCAGGCCGAAGTTTGAGAAATTTCAAAGTTTGCCGATCGAGTGCCACAATATAAATTTCAAGATTGGGAAATAAATTGCGAAAAAACTTTAATTAAAATAAAAAAATTGAAATGTGCCCTACAATCTGGTACTGGTCATTCAAGATATAGCTACAATTTGTCCGGATACATACTCTAGCCTTCCATGAAAATCAAGATTGTAAATTGCGACAAACTGTTCATTTGGAAAAGAGAGACTTGAAAGTATACCCTACAATTTGACACTGGGTCATCAAAGATATCCCTACAACTTGTTTTTGATAGGCACATCATTGTCTTTATGTTATATGTGACTCAACAGTACACATCCTCATACCCCAGATTCGAACCACTCTGATACAAACACGTCTATGGTTCAAAACTTGATGGATGCAGGGTGTGAGACTTTAGAGCAAGTCCAACAATGTCCTAAATGTTTACTTATAAATCATCAATATACTTAAATAAAGGAGAAGACGGTGGCGGTGAGGTGGCGCCTCTAGAATCGCTCCGTTCTATTTTCTAATTTTCTCAATTTTTCAAAATTTTTAATTTTAATAATTACAACTTCCTTTATTATTTTCGATTTTGTAGAAAGGAAATTGAAATTACACTTTTATTATTTTCAAACTTGATAGAACTTTCTTTTATTATTTTCAAACTTGATAAAACTTTCTTTGATTTAGAAATTACAACTTCCTTATTATTTTTCGAATTTGTAGGACTTGATAGAACTTTCTTTGATTTACAAATTACAACTTCCTTATTATTTTCGAATTTGTAGGCTTGATAGAACTTTATTTTATTATTTTCAAACTTGATAGAACTTTCTTTGATTTAGAAAATTTACAACTTCCTTATTATTTCAAATTTGTATGACTTTATAGAACTTTCTTTGATTTAAAAAATTACAACTTCCTTATTATTTTCGAATGTGTAGGACTTGATATCTTTTATTTATTATCTTTATATATATAAAGGAAAACCCCCAGGAGCTCTCAGATCGTCCGAAAGCTATTTATCTATTTTTCTAGAGCTTCTGAATTTTAATTCAATAAAATTAAATTTCCTTATTTAAATTCGAATTTATAGGATAGAAAAATAGCAATTGCCTTTTAGATTTTTATTAATGGAGTAAATTAAATATACAATTTTAATATTCTTTCCTTATATAAAGGAGAAGACGAGGGCAAGTGAGTTGGCGTCTCTCAAATCATTTTGATCTATTTTTCTAATTTCTCAAAAATTTGAATTATTAATTATAAAGATTCGAAAATATATCAATCGCCATTAAAATCTTTTCTAATGGTGGAAAGTAAATATGCAATATTAATATTCTCTAAA